>CM073775.1:73942765-74199804 GCA_037158775.1 Hetaerina titia | reverse complement strand
CAATTGAAGGAATACTGATTCACTCTATCTTTTTTCATTAGTTTTCAACGAGGTTCGTATTTTACCTGTGTTCTCTTATTTTAATAATTTTTCTGTCGAAGGTAAAAAAATTCTTCAGCCGATCATCCATGCCTGATCATAAGAATGGATAATCATGAGGGTGTTACTCATTCGGTGAAGGTAGTTCAATATTCTAAGTTTCATACCGTTGACTTTCATAGGTCGATGATCTAAATAGTAGGTAAATTGTATGCATTAATAATCTCTTTGTTTATCTAATATGGGTTTAGTGATTAGTGCTAAATTTCTAACGCAGTCACAAATGTTGTGGAGGAAATTAAGATCGAAAGAAAAAAATAAAATAAAAGATAGAGATACGCAGTTGCAATTTTTCAGATTGAAGAACTGATCACCAAGAGTAGAGTGGTATCACTGAATAATTAACTCAGTTATATTCACTTTACTGATACACTTATTAAAATATACTATTAAAAACGTACTAAATTAACTAAAAAAGTTTAGAATACGGTAAAATTGGAACGGTCACACGAGAAATAGTGAAATTTCTTCATTATGGAAGAAAATTTAATAAAGATTTAGCAATTTCCACTTTAAAATGTTCTCCGTATTCATGTCACACTTCGACGCAAAGCGCCATCTTCGGGCAGAATCTGATAATTTCCGCAAGTTCCGGGTGTATATTAGCAGTGAAGGGGTTGCTAGAACCCGGGACCAGCGGAAATTATCAGAGTGCACCAGAAGATGACGCTAATCGACGAAACACTTCGTGAGCATACATAACGTTTTAAAGTGGGTAGTGACTAAAATTTTACTTCACTTTATTTTTAATGACTAAAATGTTTTATTTTCTTTTAAATTGCTCTTTTTGACATTATGTCCCTATGTTATGCAGAAACATATAAATATAAAATATGTGTGTGTGTGTGGGTCGCGGTAATCCAAGGGGTAGAGCGTTGGACTACTGACCGGAGGGCCCCGGATTTGATTCCCAGGCTAGGCACTCTGTGTACCAGCAGCTCCACCCAAGCTATGTGATTTTTCGGCTACCAGATCTTCCAGGGAAACCATCACCGGCACAGGGAAAGGAACTGCTTCCCCTACTCTGATGTGAGAATTTCACACGCCGTCGGGCTTAGTACTGGGTGAACTCAACCATCACCTACTAAACCGACCTTCGGGTTGATTACTGTGTTTATGTTATATATATATATATATATATATATATATTTATTTTTATATGAATGAAAAGTTAATCTACCGGTGAAGATAGGTTTTTGGATGGACATAACTATCAAAGAAATATTTTGTGACTCTTAACAAAACACAATTCAGCATCTTTAAACTTTAAATCAGAAAATCTCCAACGCACAAAGTTTCAGTGTCCATCATAATTCGTTGTATTCTAAAAACAGAGCGAGTTGGGATGATGGGTAACTCCCAAGTTTTAGGACAAAGGAGTTGTGCAATAGCTCAGATCAAGGAAATACTAATGGCATGAAAATATTTTTAAAAAATCTGAAGCCAATGCGGAGTGGACCATCAAAATATCTGCTGTTGACAAACTGATCTAGTGGAACACACATATAGGGTGCTCCAATCGCACCAAAATCCGAGGAATCGCCAAAAAACACACGTAGAAAATCATTTTTTACATTAGTTGTCCGTATTACCGGTTGTTTTCAAAGAGTATGCTGGGTGACATAAAAACAAGATGATGGGTTGCTTTGAATATTAACTTTTTTCCATTCACTGGGAATAAAAAACGACTCAGAATCATAGAAAAAACGTCTTTGAACAAGTTATTGATTAACTCATTATGGTAACCAAAAATATCGCACAAATAGTTCAAAAGGGTGCCTCAGCGTCTAAATTTCCGAAAAATGCTACAGTTTTCGTACAAACTCAAGGAAATGATTAGCATAGACTTAAATCCTATGTGCTTACAATGATAATTGATAGAGTAATATCTACATTAATAAGTTATCCCTAAAAGATAAGAATTTTTCTCTGAATTGTGTAAACCCCAGTTCGATTTTCATGTAAAATATTGAAATTAATGCTCACCTCTATCAATTAATCTACGGAGACTTATCCGTTGTCAAGGACTGAAACCCTTCCATAGCCAAGCAACGTTAATTTACTTAAAGAGCTATCTGTAGTTACTGCAGCTTTCAAATGGAGTGAATTGAAGATATTGACATTAAGAAAGGAGGTTATGGAAAGACTAGTGGAAATTGGTATGAGACGTGGTTTGTTACGCCAGGAAAACTTGGGAGTGGTAGCAAGATGATAGGTGTAGGTTGGAGGCTGCTGAGCTGTGAGCGTAGAGAAGGAAGGGAAAGGAAAACTGGTAGGAAAGGAAGATGAACAAAGTACTAAGAATTGTGGGAGAAATCGAAGGAGACAGGAAATATTGATGCAGAACATTTTGATAGGCAGTGGAATGCTGAAGAGTTAGGAAGCAATGTAGGGTTAGGGAAAGGATAGGAATATTTGTTGGAACGAAGTGAAGATGATAGTATGCGGAATTGAAGTAGGGATTATTGTAGTGTTTGGTTGTTTTCTAAGGATAGGATATGAAATGTATATGATTTCTGTAACCTGCGACTTTTTAATGCAACGCCTATCCAAAACCTACCTTTAGCGATAGAATATACCAAATAATAATAGCGTATGTCTGATTTTTGAGATGCATGATAATTTTTCTCTTTTTTCTCTGCAGACTTTCTGAAACCGTTTTTGGTTTGGCCACCTATCATCACCCTGAGCAGAATGACATACTGCGCATTCCTTTCGCACGGTGCTCTCCAGTTGTATACAGTAGCGGCAGCTCGAAGCCCTTACTACGGTTCGATATATCACCTGGTAAGAGAATATTTTTCCAAAAAATGAATACCACATTCCTCATTAATTCTTGCTAACTTATCAACATAATTTTTTTTATCTCCTCTAAAATAAGATAAAATAGTCGAGTTTCCCGCAGGATGTTATGATAAAACATTTATATAGTACCTGTAATATATAAAACAGCATTTGATTTTTGTACCTGTTTTATTTAAATTGCAAACCTTCCTGAAAAGCCGGTTTTTCACCATTCGTCGTCTAATTTTGCAACTATTAGAATTTTAAATGCATACGGTTAATCACTATGCAGCTTAAATCGCTTCTTCACAGTGATTGCCTTCTTAGAAGGATGGTTACTCAGAAGTTCAAATCCTGACAAGGTTACTTATAGATTCCGACTCATTTTAGGTCGGGCTAAGATTTTACAGAAGAAAGCGACCTAATATTGCAATCAAAATCTGCTCGCGTATGCTTTCATTGAGGTAAAATAAGACGGTAATCTACCAGCCAGGAAATCTCATTCTCTCATATTATTTCAGGGTACCTACGTAAGGGAATTCTTTTCACGATCGATGATTTCATTTTCCGAAGTTCCAATTACCAGAATTTCCAGAGTTCGGATCTACACTGTCCAATTGCGCTTAAGTTTTTTTCCTTGAGCCATTCTACGTAGCTACGCGAATTTCTGTTTTCCTTCGATGTAAGATCGAGGGCTGCGTTCGGAATTGGTATTTTGTTTGCTTTTTTTAAATTCATCGTCGCTCTCAACCTTTCTCTTATCTTTCTTCTCAACTTCATGTTCGCCATGGATAGAATGCTAATTGCTTACATGACCGAGAATTCTGTGTGGAATCTATTAAATTAAAAATTGCATTATTTTCTGAGAGCGTAATCGAATTGATCACTACATTCAGTAGGAAAATGTTATGAGTAGAATTAAGGAATAGAATTATCCTATCAAGTACACTTGGGATTTACCTTTGTATGTTATGTGAATGAATACATTTCCTCATCATACTTTCAGGAATACAACTGACCAGGTTTTTTTTAGCATTTCTTTGTTTTAATGCAAGAATGTTATTGATAATTAAACGATGGTTAATCAGAATAATCGTAAACATTCATTCTCAGTGTTATTTTGTTACCATAGTCCAGTATGCTCATTAGATACTAAGTAATACATATTTCTACAACTTATTAACGACTTTTTTCAGGTTAATAAGATTCTTAAAAATATTCATTGTTTTGCTGTAGTATGTTTATCATTATTTTATGTAGTATTAAGTGCTGACATTTTGACGTTCAAATTTGATATGAATAGGATTATTCAAACGTTCTGCTCGGAATGACATTAATCTGATATTCCATCCCCTTGTGAACGAGTTTCTCGTGTCTTTGAAACATTTAGGTTAGGAAATATCTTTAATATACATTTGTTATAAGTAAGTATTAATGTAATTTTCGACACCAATCTTCACGTATTTTGCTCTAATAATTTCACAAAAACACATTGGAGAGTATATGTAAAGAGTTGATGAAGGCCTAGATATGGTGTCTAGCGCTTAAGTTCTGTGACTCCGAGTACACTTAATCATTCATAAATAATCGGAATCGAAAGAATGAGCATTACTCTCGAAAAGAGTGTATAATTTTTATTTTTTGACTGGATACGTTGGTTATCCTTGCCATTTGCAAAATTGAATCCGGTAGAACATAGGTTATATGTTTGTGAAAAAGATTCAACAAAAAAACATGGAGCAAATGAGGATAAACCAGTGTATATTTATTTCTCGCCTGTCTAACTGCTGACACTAAATTGCAACGGAAATGCGTAGGAACGTATAATATAAGAGCAAAAATATTTAAGCATAAAATGAAAGAGAAAACGTACTATTCAATGGATTTACTTGCTTTGGTACAACGCCTTTCACCGTGATACATTAGGTAAAAATTTGTAAATACATACGTGTGATTTATACGACTCGTACATATACACACAGTGGGATGGCTAAGGGTAAGTTGGAGCTAAAATGAAATTGGTTATTTCTTAGGATTCAGAGACCAATAGTAGATGCAATTGCAGTAATTCTGAGGAAGAGTGGGAGAGGTGGTGGGAAATTACAAGAAACCAGGGGTCGGTAACTTGTGGGGAAGGGGGTTATAGTCAATGAAAAGATATGTGTTGGGGATGGAATATTTTACAACCCGCCCTAATTTCTTGTCATTCCCTCCTCTCGCCCAACCCTCCCACAGAATTACTACAATTAAACCTCATATTGGTTACTGGTTCCTACGAAATAACTAATGCTATTTTAGCTCCAACTTACTCCAACACATCAAACTGCGTAAATATAGATCACACGTATGCCTTTAAAAATTTGTACCTGATGATACTGTATCACGATGAAATACGTTGCACAAAACCAAATAAATTCTGCGGCAAATTAGGTTCCCTCTTTCATTTGACGGATATAAAAAACTTTCACGATGTGAAGCCTGAACCTGTAAGGTTTAGGCTTCCCGGTTGAAGCGTGTTAGTAGCTACGTCATGCTTCAAAGGTAGTTTTAAGTCTGACCTGAGGGTCTCCGTTTATCAAGTTGCAAGAAAAACATTCAAGCATGCGAGATAAAAGAATGCGAAGTCAAGTTTAAACAGTGAGAACATATGGAATAATAAAAAAGCGTTTAGAAAATAGAACATGATAAGTTTCTTATTAAGTAAACTACCCTTTTCTAAGATACCCACTTCTTATCATGCAATATATAATTCTTCACCTAGGAGATTTTTAACATATCTTCTTGGTGAAAATAACCATTACAAATCTTAGGTCAGAAAGATATCTACAGCAAGGGTCATTATTATACATGGAAGTTCTCGTGGAGGTGAAAAACTTTCACGTTGTAAAACGGGGACATTGTAAAACGAGGACATTGTACGGACTCACTTGTAATCGAAATTCAACAACGTATTGAGAATTTCTTATTACACAGATATGACATAACCTCGGGTGTAATTGATAGCCTTGATCTCGTTGTTGCATGTAATATAGTTAAGGCGATTACTCTTCTTAACGTGATGTTTCATGAATTTTGTTCCTTCGACTTATCGATTTTCGTTTCCTTCTCAGATCTGGCTTTCCGCTGGCGACATAGTTCTCTCCTTCGGCGCTTCCTTCGTGCTGACGTTGCTCTTCGAATCTCCGATTATTGGACTTGAGAAGATTATCCTTGGGGGAGGTAAGTATGCCCAGTATATATATGTATCTTTTATTCCATTTTTTCCTTAAGCCTTTCCCCAGTATTCCCTCCTTGGCTCTGTAAATATTTTACGCGGGAAGATATCAACTTGGCTTTCAATTACCGTTGAAAATTTCGCCAACTCTTGACAATGACATTCTTGCAACTTTCCGCGAAAGAGAGCCCTAAGCTTAGAAATTCTATTCAGCGTCAAGTAAGATGTCTGTGTACAAAATCATGTCTTGATACGGCTGTTTCCAGATTCTCAGTATCCCCAGGACCAAATAAAATATGTTATTCGAAAGGAACGAAATTATATGGGGCGCATTTCATCCTTATTGTAAATTATAACATCATAAGCCTTTCCATATACATACACGCACATAATTAGCTTATATGACACTAGTTATTAAAAATATACATATATACACACATACAGTTATTATATATATATATATTTATTTATTTATATACATCACACACACATGTGAACATAAATACACACTCAGAAAATTTCAGAAAAAATGTTTTGATCTTCGTTGGGTGGGAAAATTTTCAGACCACCCACGAATGCTCATGTATGCATGCATATTTCTATAGAGGGTAATAGAGGGGAGAATGTTGGGCAAGCGAGGTAAGGGCAGGAACAGGATAGGGATGTTGGACGGGATGAAGGGAGGAAAGAAGTACACAGAGAGGAAGAGGGACCTGATATAGATTAGTTTGCTAGGTGGGGAGTCACAAAATGTTTATTTGATAGTTGTGTCCATCCAAAAACCTACCTTAAACGGTAGATGACCTAATAATATATATATATATATCTCCCTCGTCCCCTACTCTCTCTGCACCACGTACCATTTTCCTCAGTTATATCTTATCTTCCGAAGAAGACGGAGCTCGAGTCCGTGGAAATGATCAAGATATTATGATATATATATATATATATAGTACAGGGTGAACTCTACCATCACCTACCAAACCAACCTTTGGGTTGATTAGGAACAGAACTGTTCCTAATTCCTCTTGAGAAGGGTGGTTAGACCACCGAAAATTAGAGAACCAGTGAGTCCCTCTTTTGTGTGTTTTGGTTTCTGTGTTTTTTATGACTATCAGTGAATTTACATTACACGTTTGTGGGTTTTCCAAAAAAGTGTATATATATATATATATATATATATATATATATATATATATATATATATACATGTGTGTGTGCGCGCATGTGTGTGTATGTAAACACACATACGCAAGAAACATCTTAATAAGAACATGTAAACGCTAATCGAGGGAGAAGTGAGATAACATCGACATTTGCAAGAAGTGGCTTTGCGCATAACACTACTTAGATATTATTAATCGAAATGTTTTATAAAACATGAGAATAATATAATTTATGTGTGTATTTTTAAAAGTTATGTATCGCTATTATGTGTCAAGACTACCTTGAGACTAAAGAGCGAATGTATTTGGAGCGGATCGGTGGGAGAGGTGGGGTTAGCACGGACAGAAAATTCATATTCCTAAGACACAGCCGTTTTCTACCCATTACAACCATGAACGTGAGAACAGCGGCCATGCAAAAATGACTTTTATGACGAGATAATGTGTGATTTTTTTATACTCGTGATGGAATCACGCTAGACAAATGAGGTCTCGAGTCAGGCCTCATAACACCGTTGCTTCGCTCAGGACTATTCGCACCGGGGGACCGCGGCGGGTGGAGTAACTTCTCCTCCGCGAATTCTTACGCACGGCTTGCACCGACCTGGAAGTTTGCGAACTTTAAGACAAAATCGCTCCGGGCTCCCCATAGACGATGGTATTTTGTTTTTCGCCTCGCACGTTGGTACGTGTCTGTACCACGCCTACGGTCGTAAGAGTTGAATCGGAAGGTGGGAGGGATGGGTGGAGAGTTATTCACTGTGAGGCACGAAGGGAAAAATGAAGTTCGGGCATCCGCTCGGAAGCGTTTTTGGGACAAGGAGCAGGTTTTTGAGCCGACTCTCCTTCCATTCCATCGCCATTAGTCTCTTTTCTTCGCTTACCGGAGGGCAAAAGGTTTCGTGTTTTTCTTAAATTTTATATATAAGGGAACAAACTTATTGGTGCGTTCTGGTTGCGGACTGGGGTACTTGGGTCGTCGGCATAAAAATGTGAGACAGGGCCAACGACTGAATATCCCTCTTTCGAATACGACACTCAAACCTAGGCATTATATTCTAAACACGCAACACCTCTCACTACACTTTGGAGGCCAAGGGTGCTTGAATTGTTTCATTCACCTACGGTTCGAGAATGGAGCAAGAAATATTTCCACACCACTGTTTTCCGGTTTCACGCCACAATTATGTTTTTCTAATTTCCATCTACATTTTAGAATTCGAACGACGAATTAGTCTCGAGAAGAGGATCGAATTATTTTTTTTAGTGAATGCTCTTTATCGCAATGTTTCGTCTGCCTTTAAGTATGTAATTCCTTTTCCATTGAGTTTTCCAATAAATATTTCAAAAAGGGCAATTTTGTCTGTTTATAATTAAATTTATCGTCCGATGGATTGGTTTGTGGATGTTGCCTTTGTGATTTTTCCGGGTTCGGCAAAAGTGAAAAATTTATCTTTCCGGGTCCGCATCGTTCTTTTATCTCAACAGATGGAGAGTTTATCCTTAACAAATCCTACGTAATTGTAATTTATTTCGTTTAAGATTTCTTGTAATGATGAGAAAAATTTCGATTTGGTTATATTTTTCTTGTGTAGCACGCAATCATATACCCACTGTTCCATGTAAGGAATACGTGATTCATCTTAAACTTTAAGTACATTTTGTTTTGTTTAACATGAATCCGATAATTGTAATTACTGGGAAAATCAGTAAACACCACAATGAACATCAGTTCTACCACTTTCAAATAAAGTGTTTCTAGTTAAAAGCAGAAGCATCGCAGGTGATTTGCTAAGTTTTACGGAAGGAGTTAAAGGCGCTACCCATATCTATCAACATGACGCCTAATTAGTTTCAAAAACATATACTGAAATCAGACATTCTGTTTGAAAAAAATGGGATATTTTTCAAAATTCCTTTCCCATACTAAATATAATGCATAAATATTAACGTATTTCACCCGCAGCACACCTTTGCCACTTCCACGACAAAAATATCACTGATGCTCAAAATCTTAGGTTAAGGAACCAATGACTGCTGGTTTTATAGTTGGAATGATGATTTCTTAATAGAGTAGGTATATTCGTTGGCTTTTAATGTCTAGGCTACCGAAAAACACTATCCTATAAATCTATACTTTCTTATTTTATTCGCTATTTGCCTATCACGTTGGATCTTTAAGAGTTATCGCTTGTCAAAATTTGTGTACCTTACACCAATTCCAGAGGAAGGAATCGGATGTGTCAAATTGAATTCGTGAGCAGGAGCGTTGCTATACAAGCTAGACGGAATGTGTTCACATTATGTCCAGATTATCCATAAATTGCAGCGTGCAGTATCTAAAAAACAAGAGGAAATGTCTGTACTGTACCGTGACCAGACCGAGGCAACAGATTTTAAATTTCAATATGCGGTTTTTATAGTCTCGAAAAAGTACCTGAATTACTGTTGGCTGACACAAAGTTGATCCGTTTTTGGATGCTAGTGTCTACTCGATACTAGTGTCGTCATCCAGATCTAATACCGCCTCATTAATCAAACACTGAAAAAACAACTAAAACCGAATTGAAAATGCTATTTGCTGTATTACTCCGGTCTACATCATGTTTAAGTCTTTTAGTGTTTCGGAGATACAAATTCATTGCTAATATAACCAAATTTACTTCTGATGAAATAATCTTGCCGTGATAATATTCGTGTCTCAATATCTAAGAGGACCGCTGAAGAACAGAGACAAAGCTACTACAAAAAAATCACTGCTACACGAGCCCAGGAATACTCAAAAGTCGGCTCATAAGGCACAATAATGACCTCAATCCATGTTGTCGTTGAAATTGAAGTGACGAGATGAAAATTATTTGACAGAGTGATCGCGACACGATGAAACACATGTACACGATGAACCACAATACCCATGCCAATCAAGCATTGTAAACAGGTTCAGTGTGTCGATCCAAAATTACGGCACGATCTGTTCATAAACAATCGATCCTAATATTTTTATTATTAATGAACTATATTTACCATCTCAGTAATATACACTGATTCTAAGTTATCCCTTCAAATTGAACCACTGGTTTGATTCATTATGGAAATGTTTTATCAAGTTGGGCAGGAACGTTGCAAGTAAATACCTAATAAAAATTGATATCTCGTAATTTAAGTCATAGCCTTCGGATCTCATTGGTAAGCGGAAATGAAAATTAAATGCTATGCAGCATTAAGCCTTCTGGTGTGTTTATCGAAGGAGTCAGAGCAGGAAATTGGTGCCATTTTCCCATTGGAATTAAAATTTTTCCTCATCCTGTATTCTCTCACCCCCAAGGATCGAGGAACGAGGAAGGAGCCGAGGCAAAGCAGGCATCGGTGCCGGAGAACGGCGGACCCCAGAGACTGCTCAACAACCAACTCTTCCCGAACGTGGCGCTGGAGCTAGAAAGCAGTTCGAGCCGGCAGAGGAAAAACGTGACCGTGGCCGTGGTGGAGACGTGTAACAACGGGGAGGGGATGTAGTGATTGATGGGGAAACCAGGAAGGAAGGGAGCGCAGACCCCTTCCTGGCTGCAACCTCCAATCGTACAAGTGGCAACCCTCAGTCGACCACCGCCATGCAGGAGCGAAGAACGAGACGCTTGAGCGAACTGAACGGAGTTCCGGACGGCGGTGATTGTGTTTGTTCCTGTATGCCGCGACATTATACCCTGGCATCTCGCCGAGATCACTCGATAACTGCTCAAAAATGCTAACTAGTCATGAACACATGTTGCGGGGTGATTCGGTCGAGATGTGCAGCTTGAACTGTGAGAAGATGTTGCATCTCTAATTGGTCCGTCTTCTGCTGTTTGTTTGTGCAAAAAACTGGTATTTTTTTGGAAATCAAAGCGGTATTTGACTTAGTTTCTGAACAATGGATGAGAGTATTTGCTGCAGGGAGGAGTTTACTCGCGACGGACTGAACTATACAATCATTAATATTCAATTGATGAAAAAATTCTCCGAATTAAAAAAAAATTGTTGTGAAAATTTTACGTCACTGGAAAACGTTAGAAAATATTTCGAATTGGCAAAATTTGAAACGCTGTCAGATTTCAAGTAACAAAATCAAAGCACGAGAAACTGATTTTCACAAATATTTACCACAGAATTATTGGACCAAGGGCGAAGTGTAGCTTCGTAAATGCTTCAGTAGACGTACGAAACTTTCCTGCAGGATCAGACCGAGATTTTTTCTCACCCTGAGCAGAAGAGCTCCTTTTCTCAACTCCCATCACTAAGCCTGGGTTTGGAATTTTCGTGCACCAAAAAACTTATCTTAGTCCTAAGCCCAGGAATCTTTCTAATTTTTTTAGGTTCTCCGTCGACGGATTTTGCGAATTAAGCGGAGGCTGCCACGTCCCTCTTTATTTAGTACCCTGGACAAAAGCCCGATTATTCGTTATAAAAGAGTCGGCTCTGACCACGTAATCCCTGCCCTATGTGAAGCCTCGAGATTTTTTTCGGAGTTATTTGGCTCGCACTTACTCCCTATGTCTCTTTCTTTTTCTCTCGTGAAAGAGAGAACGTTACATGATTCCTAGTTTTAAAAGGTCAATATGCAGCATAGCTTTTGTAACAGGTATAGTACTCTATTACAACGCCTTTCTGAAATAAAAACTCCAAGTAACATTTAAAACTATGAACATATTTTATAAAACCTGTTTCATTACTTAGCAGTGAAGCTCTTAAATTTTAATAATAACATTAAAATCGTGGAACAGTTCGTTTGTGTGGAAGATAATTCCAATCATCACGATGTTGAACATTCTTTCCAATGTAGCGTGGTAATTGGAAGTTAAAAGTACGTATTGGAACAGTCGTGCACTGCCAGGGAAAGGACTTAATGTGTAGTGATCTCTTTGGTCTAATGAGCGGCATGTCAAATGTTGATTAAATTTAACTTACGTGACATGCGAATACAAAATAAATTGTGATGCGCAAAATTGTTCTTTAAATTGCAGAGGGGTAGTAATCAATCGTACGAAAAATGATTCTCTCGTTTCTCAAAATGTGTAAATAAAACTGTCAAACTGGGATTTCAACTGCTGATCAATACTAAAACGCGTCATGTCACCATGGATGCCAGCAGGTAGGAATTCGGATGGAAAGACCCACTCAATTTTCTATTCAATCATTTCAAACCTTTTTCCTCGTACTGATATTTCGTGGGATGCCATTTTATTCTAGTACATGCTAATGTCTAAGAAAATGAAATAAATCAAAATCCTATAGCCAACAGAGAACCGAAAATCCCCCCTTACCTGATCCCATTTTTGGGGTCAATCATGTCCCTCGGGCTATTCAAGAATTGTTGAGGAAATTATTCCCCTGGGCTAAAAGTGTAGTTGCATATGTAAAAGTGCGCCATAAGTGGTTTTTGCCCTGCAAATGTTTTTAAGAGTACATTGCATAAGGAGACATTATAGTACAAAAGTATCTTCCAGTAATCTAGGATATGGTTACTTTGTCCTTTAAACAGCAAAGCAATATAAATCTAGAGAAAAACACTGAAAGTTCCAATGGGCGTCTCTCAAAGGCATCCCGGTATTTACTCGCTCGGGGCGCACGGGGAAACCAAGTTGAATTCGCCGCATCGCTCTCCATATGAGCATGCATGCATGCATGAAAGGGCGGCTTAAAGAACGGAAGTACAATTTTCGCCCCATTCTGTCTGTGAATCTTCCGCCGGATCGACGGGCTCGACTCCCAAAAGACCCGCCCCCCGCCCCATATCCCCTCAGGTATGCGGACGCGCAAATAATACGAATCTCGTCGTCACGTCACTCGAAAGCCAATAACGCCTGTGCCAAATATTGAGCATCCCGATCAGCCGCAGCATGAGACCAGGTTGGCGAGTGAGAAGGGAATAAGAAAGGTGTGGAGAGAGGAAAAAGCGAAACCAACTTAATGATCTTGGTGAGGAAATCGCAAAGATTATGGTACAAGTGCTATAGTTACAGTTAAGTAGATATCATTACCATAAAATTACCCTCCATTACCTTACAGTTAAATAGATGTCATTAGTAGGTGTCTACACACTGTAACGAATAGTGTAACGATAAAATGTAGGCCTTGAGTAATAGATGAATATACAACGAAAGTCAATGATAAAATATGAGGTGAGAGGTAGTAATAATATCCGTAGAATGACAATGAAATAGGAAAATGAAAATTGAACAAAATTATTCATGCATAATTACATATTAAACCCTGTGAACCCGCATAACAAGATATAATTGTAAATAACGAGGTGAAACAGAAATTAAATAAATTTAAACCTCGAATTATGGCAAGAGTCGTTGGTAACAACATGTGTTTTATAATTAATACTAAAAAAACAAATATATATGTACCTTAAATATTATTTCAATAAAATGGTTTAATTGGTTTGTGTTTATACCATTACTAATATTAAGCAATAATAAACACAACAGAACAGAAGACAACATATTTTTGGATACCAGTTCGGTAATGAGGATCCATTTCTAAGAGTATCTACGAGTCATTTTAATTAAATTCACAAATACTTTTCTCGGCATTTTCGACGAGATAACTTGAAATTAAAATATGGCATTTTGCTATGAATGTGGGATGCTGCAATGAATTTAAATTTTAGGAAATATAAATACGCACCAGACTTGGAATGCCTTCGGTGAGCCATATTTCCCAGTCTAGAGCTTTCAAAATTTTAGGTTTAACTCCTCGGTTAACTGGAGATGCAGTAGAGAGTAATAGGGACAGAAACCGAAGGGGGGAAAGAGAACGGAAGGGAAGAGGTTGAAACGGTAATCGGGGGCACGCGGTATCTCTACCGCTTCACTTTACGTCGGAAAAACCTGTGCACTGTGGGGAGCCTGCCCCACGGCCGGCCCTGCAATGAGGAACGTCGAACTTCTTTATGGTGTTGGAGGGTGGGGAAAGGGAAAGATAGGATGAGGAGCTGGAGGGGGGAGTAATGGACATCCACGAAACCTTCACCGCCCCCTTAATCACCTGCTGTCGTCAGTCGTTCTGTCCGTACTATCATCGGCTTCCAGGCCGGACGCAATTAGAACCGGGCATGGATGGCGTGTGCACGTAATGCGCCTACCTATACCATTCGAATTCTCGATTTCCGCCACCCGACTGGTGGCCACCCAATTTTGAGAGCAGTCCTACTTAGCTAGATAGGCACCTACGTGTGTTTTAATGCCGCAAGAGAGTGGACTCTTCATTTAGGCGAAGCGATTTCCCGTTTAAGTTTGTCGGCACGTCCCGAATGGCTTGTTTTCCGTGTCCGAAGAGATCATCTACGCGGCAAATTTTCATAAACGTCGCCGTAATTATTACCGTTCAGTGATGAATGAGCACATTATTGCAATGGCGAGGGAGAGGGATATGATCATTTCATGACGGGATTAACTTTTCAGTGCACATAGAATGAACATGATTTTATTTTGCATTTAAAATCTCAGCTATCCATTACACCCAAACTTCCACGTTTAAAAGACAGCGTGACCTCAGAGAGTTCAAATTTTTATGAATAATTATTGAAATCAAATTTGTTTTTGACGTTTAACATGTGATTCTGTTTCACGTAATCTCCATTCACGAACAGGGAAACTGAATTTAATCCAGTTTGGTTTGGTGAGATGATGTAACAAAATGGAATATGTTTTAACTCGCCATAATTACGCAGAATATTTCAGCACAGATGTACATATCTGATTTCGCACTAGTGTGGTTAATGTCCGAGGGAATTAGCCGAAATTAGACAATTTGTGTTGGTGGAATAGTCATACTGGAGGAGAGGAGGATAACGCCATGGTACATGCAAACGTTTTCACGTCAATTTATGGGTGATTCCCCTTCCGGTACCTAAGGATCGAAGGTAGCGTAAACAATGCCAGCGGAGAGAAGCGGTTAATACCCTAAGTTCCGAGGTTTCTGTGGTAAAATTAATGACATTGAATGGAACTTAAAACACATGCAATGGAATTAAGAGTTTTTTAATGGCAGACTCAGGCTGCATACATTAATGTTCGTGAACGAATTTCCTGAGATAAATGCCACCATTCTAAGAATTTAGGGATTATTCCACATTCAGAATCGACGTGGTGCTGGAATTTGCATTTATGCAGAAGAATTGCATCTAGACATGTGAGTTCAATAACCTTATGAAGTTGATTGAAAGCATACGCAAATAAAGTTGGATTGAATTATATCTAGTAAAAACACTTTTGCGTTTTAACTTGAGCAAGGGTTTAAAAACAATGAATAAAAATAATCACGTGTAAGAAAAAATTTTTGTATTTATTTAATGACCCAGTGCAATGGACAGGCTTTCATAAATTAAATGACCTGACAAAAGCGTGAAAATATATTTCACGAAGCTTCAAAATTAATTCCGGGAACTTGAGCATCATTCGGTGTGAAAATGTGGTGCATACTCTCCTTCACTGTTAATGAAGGCATTGAAATACTTCGGCTGGAAATCACATGAATAGTACTCTTAACGACATTGCATCATTATTTCCATTCCGACAACTAATTTCCTCTGGCCATTTTGATCCCTAGTAATTACCACTGATTGAAGCACGTTTTCGCTTACCCGGTCGGCTACGCTTCTATGACGCTTCAATCCAGCTTTCCCTAAGTGCTGAAAAATTTGTGAACTGACGTATTTCACTCTTTGATGAAAAAATGCGCTCAATTAATTCGCACAAAATTACAAATATTTGCAAAACATTTGATCGAAAACGAATAAAATATTTCCAAAACTCGAAACTGAAACATTTGTATTCCCAACATAAAATGATTTTTATTAATACATTGGATTTAAATGAATATTTTGTGACAACTGAACTAGCGAAAAAATCGAAGGAAACAATTAATACATTCTGTGATGCACACAGACATTTTTACACCTTATTTATCGGTGACGTGAAATTACAATGCATTCCCTTGAATTCGGGGGCTCGAACACCGATGGTCATTAGATTAGCGAGCACTATTACGAATTCGTGTTTCCTCTCCGGATAAAGGCTCAGGGAAAAAAAATCAGAAAATATCGCTCACCCCTCCCTCGGATTTCCAAGCCTAAACAAAATGCACACGCGGGAAACTTAAGCGACCAAAAACATATTTCCATGGATGCAAAAATAAAAGGCATGAGTTTCAAAATTACCTCATTAATTCCTTTCAACGATTCTTGGGCGTTGAATTTTAAAACCGTGAGCCGGTACACTCTGCCATCGTGGGCAGAGTGTACCGGCACCGCCCGCCCGACGTCACATATGAATCACGTGACCGGGGGGCACTTAATATTCGCGTCTCGTTCCGGAGGGCGCAACAATAGGGGGTGGGGAGGGTGCCCCTTGAATGGGCCAATTGCACGGAGGTAACAGCCGAGAGAGAGAGAGAGAGGGGGAGAGATAGAGCCATCTGACGAAGGGACAACGGGCGAGGTCGGAGCCAGGAGCTGGAAACGAATTGCGATCATTGGTGTGGAGCAATTGTTGTCCAAACATATGACAATTGAAAAAGATATTTCGGGCCGACATTAACCTGAATAGATAATAGTTTTTATTCGACTTTATCGAGTAATTCACTTTTATTAAGTGTCTTTTTGATTCTATTTTTCCATGCTGTTCAAATACTCCCTACTTCAAAGTTGGGCCATCAAAATAAACGGATACATACCATTCATATATTTTTTTAAGCTTCCAGATTATAGATGAAAAGAGGGAAACAGTGATCTACCTACTGGCAACCAAAACGCCCATTAAGACAGGAAAAAAAAATTCTTGTTTTCTCGTATATACGCTGCAATCTAGTAGTAATTGCCGCAAACTGTATTTAAGTGATTTATAAGTTTAGACTATGCGTAATAAAAAACGTGAATCAATATATATCTTCTGCTAAAACATTGCTGGAGGTGGTGTTAGCGAAATATAAATATTTTTACTTTTGACTCTGTTTAGAAATGTGATCAATGTAAACCAATACGAATGTAAGAATGAAGAATGAAAAGAAATGTGAATCACTGCGAGTGGGAAATGGACGTAATTGTGGCTCTTCTTCTTGACAAGTAAATATGAATTAGTGAGGGTCTCCGCATATTTCCGAGTTCTCATGGTGATAATTAGCTTGAAGAGACAAGTTGTCTTTTGAAGTCGACCATGGAAATTAGAAGGCACATGAAGATACTGAAGATCAATACCGCGAAAATCTACGCACGTAGAGTTGTTTGCTTCAACTGAGATCGAAAAAACAAATATGTTCTAAATAGACGATTTCAAGGGAATATAAAAAAATATGTTGTATTTTTAGCGTTTTCTCTATTCTGATGACAAGTTTCAGTAAATAATTCCCAAAATTACACGTATAATCTCAATGGCTGTCAATTAATTACAGTGTGCTTCATTGTTTAGCAATTTATGACTGTAGCCTTCAAATCTTGCAAATTTATTGCCACGAACGGACTTGTTCAGTTGTAGTGCAATGGCTGACATTCGGGCTAATATTTAATTAAATCGGGCCAGCTATAAGTGATGACAAATCCATGCTCAGGCTCGAGAAGGGCTCTAATACGTAATTTGAAAGTTAGCAGGCGATCTCATATTAAATTACACCCACGCTTGAAACTCAATTCATATTTTAAAATTCATTTGCTGTTCCGAGAAAAGTTAACTTTGGATAACCCTAAGATATACCCGAAACACATTTTATTACTTGAAAACGTTGGTAATTACAACCCTATAATTATGCTGAATAACTAATTTTCTCGACTCTCAGTATATGTATACGTATATATTTACATGATCACATATGGCGGGATTTCGTGTTTGAATGTATATATAGTATATACGCACACACTCACACACACACACAAATATATACATAAAATACTTCCTGCTCCTGAGTTTTCTCGCCAAACTGTAGAGCATCTAACTGGCAAAGGGGGACCACGCGTTATTACGGGAAATGGCCGACAGCGGGGGCTATTTCGCCATTACGGAAAGGTCAGTATTGTAATTTGACCTCAGGATTTTAAGGCACGAGAGGGAGAGGAGAAACTCTGTATTAGCTACGTCTTACTCTAAAAAAATTGTATCAAGTTAGCCACTGTTTAGCGTCCCATTCGACAGACTGTGTACTAATTGCTGGAACTTAACATTAAGAAACTAGAGTAAAAAAGTCATTTGTGAGACAAAACCACGTTCCGCATTAAAACTTCATTATATCCTCTCAGAGAGGGAATGTGGGCGGTGGAAAATCTCGGTTGGGGTATTTCAGGAGCATTTGCAACTTTGGATAGGAACAACAACCAGGCAACTACGAATTGGAAAGAAAAACTTGAAAATCCATTCAATTAACATTCTTTTTACAAACAAAACCCCTTTAAAAAGGAATTTATATTGCTGCACCCTGTACTACTCGTAGTGTTTACCACTGTAGATAAACGTGGGAATTTTTCCAATTAAAAAAAAATCACTTCATAGTAATGGAATTCGAATATTGTGCCTTCCAATCCAGTCGCTGAAACTGGGTTTAAACAAAAAATGGGTGAATCAAGTTATCTTCTTTAATGGACGAAAATTCAGAGTAGATTTACGGGAATTGGATCCTCAAGATCCTTGAACTTTCGTTCAGATTAGTCAGG
Organism: Hetaerina titia; assembly: GCA_037158775.1. Lineage (NCBI taxonomy): Eukaryota > Metazoa > Arthropoda > Insecta > Odonata > Calopterygidae > Hetaerina > Hetaerina titia. The sequence goes on along the minus strand of CM073775.1, from coordinate 74,180,861 downwards.
TCCAAACAAATATAGCGCCGATTTTTGCTTTTCCGGATCCATTGCAATCATCAAGGCGGCTATGCCCGTCTTTCTGAAGATACCAATCTTGCTGAAGACGGCCGCAGCCGTAACCAATGAATTCATGCATCTCCTCTGCATCTCGTTTGGCAGAACCGACGCAGCCTCGATTCCTGCCCTGGTCCTAACTTAGTGAAAGACGAAGCCACCTCTAATCCGACGAACTCCAACGAGGGATTCAGGGAGACGAAAACGAGTTTGAAGCACCAGACGACGATATTATTAGGGAATTTAGAACCACCTAGTTCCCTGAGGAAAGGGGGGAGGTGGGCGTTGAGCGGGGGAAATAAAGGCTCAGCAACTAAGTTTTCCCGTAAGCAGCTTTTAGATTTATTCGTTTCGCAAACTGTGTCATTCTCCCCGGATTCTCACCATCCTTCCGACCTCCCTGTGCTTCACCCACTCCCTCTCCGACCCTCTAATCTTTTTCAATGCAAATGCTCCACGGTCTAATGAGCTCTGTTCTGAGACCAGGGAGAGAGAGTCAGACGTAGTCGGATCTTGGGCACTTGAGCAACACCGTGAGACTGCGAGGGCGAATGGGTTGCTTCGCTCGAGGAAGGTTCAAAGGTGACCCGGAACGGAGAGAGTTAATTAGCCACCTTCAAACTCTACGGAGCGGAGATTTCTGTTGTTTACTTGGAACGCATCTTCGTACATATTTCTGGCTGAAAAAATAATTAAATCAACTTAATCTCATTGTTCTACAAATTTAACGGGCAGGTGGGGGGAGAATTACAGCATGCGTATAACATTTGTGAAAACAATTCCGCAAAAAATTGTGTCTTGTACAAGTGTTTTCCATGTCAATAAGGGTCCGAATCGGAAAAATTGCCGGTTTTCAAAGCAAAAATGTGGTCTTTTTTGTGTCCTGTGACGTTCATAATCCTCTTGATACCGTTGAACCTTCTATGTTGTCGTTTCTCCCAAAGTATTTTTATGACCAAAAGGAAAATTATTAGAGAATTTTTAATAACAATAGGAGGATTTACAGGAAAAAATTGGAATTTTGTGTATTAGCAGAATTCGATATTAAAAATATTTCGTAATTTTTATATTTGTCTTCAAAATTTTGCATTTTTTCTAGAATATTTGAAATCAAAGGGACAAACAAATTAAATTAAATGTATTCTAATTTAAAAAAGAAGCACTCATTCTTGTGACATTAAATAAATACTGCTAACGGAAAAACGAAGAGAAAACATTCTGTTGATTGACAAAAATTAACTACCAATAAGGCTGGAAAAACAAGCTATCAAGTCATTTAGTTTTAAAATATCTTGTTATGACCCTAAAATCCTGGTGATTTTATCCTTAATGTTAGGGTTTAACTATATGTGACAACCAACTATCGCGTCTGTGCATTGCAATCTTTAGTGATTAAATTTTTCGGTGAACACATGATAATGTTTACAATAACACATGGTTTAAGATTAAAATATTATTATCTTAAATGGTAAACATATTTCGTTCATACAATTTATAAACTCACAAAAATTATTTCATACAACTCATTTTGTTGCTGAGAAACGGAACCTTTCAAATGTTGGACATCAAAAACAATTTTGGGTTTTTCTAAAACAAATATTTTTTTACGGGGTTATACAAAATATATTTTAACGAATTAATATGACTAAAGGGAAAATGTACTTATCTTGTGACGTGAAAATGTACTCGTATACAAAATGACTACTCCGCTTTGCAAAATGAATTTTGATTATTTTGCCGTATGAAGTAGCAATTGGTACTACTGAAGCTTTCGCGCATGAATATCTAATTTACAGGACTTGACTGATAGGTCAACTGTACTATTCCATGGAATTGTCACTGTCATCAAAAGATAATTTTTTAATGAAGTTTAATCTATGTGAAAGCAATGAATTATTTTCTGTTTCGCAGTTATATAGATGTAACTTTCCGAATTGGGTTCATATTATCATTACAAAAATATTTGTCTGTGTTGGAAAATGTTAATTTGAAAGAAGTTTTAGTTTTCTCATTCAAAGCTACTGCGAAAATTGGCCATGTACCGTGCTCCGGACTTCCCCTGCATTGAAAGATCAAAAGAATTTAGGCCCGCAAAGTCTTGATGTTTATTCTTCACACTGTGTTTGACTGAAAGAATACCATTTCTGCGATGAAGTTCAAATACTTATAGAGTGGATTTGAAATTCGATTCTACTCATTTAGCCACAAACTCCGAGGGTAAACATAAAAGGTCACTGCTGTACACTGCGACGCCTTTCACTACCTTCCAATGGTTACTCAATGTTTGTAAAAATACATTACGTCAGCCGTATTATTGAACGCGTTGGAAAATAAGCGCAAATGGTGGATGGGATATAAATTCCGAAACTGCTTCCTAAAAAATGCAACCCTCATCTTTTCAGTTCTTTTGTAGCGTTCCCTCTTGCACGACGATCCCTGACGAACAGTTGATCCTTTTTTCACACGAAAACGCTGATAGAAGAAAGGTGGCTTTTGTTAAGACCTAAGGCAACAGCAACTGACTACCGCGTAGCGTGGAGTGGATCGGTCTGGAGTGGTAAGTCAAACTGGCAAAATGGGGTCATTCATTCTGCCATTTACAATCCTTTTTGACTCTCTTTCGGACGAAAAATGTAAATTGGAATATTTTTCCGGAGGACCACCCTTTGCGGGAGTGGCGGGTTGAGGCGGTTTGACCAGAAGTGAAAGTCACGTGGGTCGATGGAAAATGGGAATCGTTCTGGAGAAGTCGGTAGGGTGGGACGGCTTAAAATGCAACGTAAAAACTGTAGCATTCATTTTTTATTTGAATTCAACTGGTAGCTAAAATCTGTGAAAAACTTAATTAGTCTCATTGAAAGAACTCCGAATTTCCATGACGTAACTTAATGTTATGATTTCACATCTCTGCGCTTGGATTTTATGTGTCACAACAAATGTTTAATTCAGGTGCATGTTTTTGACCGTTTCCTCATGCCAAATTGACTTTCCCCTTAATAATATATTCCGTGGAGGATGAGAATTACGGTTTGGGTGAAATTTTTTGGGCGTTAATGAGGTCTGGAAAAGTTTGGAAAGTTTTTGATTAATGAGAATATTTTAGTTTCTCGAGGAAAATGTCATGCAATTGTGAAAGAAATTTCAGTTCCATCCCAACGGTATTTCCTTTTGATATTTTTGAAGGAAGCTTATCCGATTCTATAAACATTATGATCGTGGAATTAAATTATTCATCCAAGCCGTTTTCCTTCAATATTCTCTACGTAGTAAATAGAGATAACTCTGTCATTTTTTTACTACATTGGCTACTTGTTTAGCTATTTCATTGCACAGACTATTTGCCGTAAAAAATAAATTACATAATGTTTCCTTCAATAGATAAATAATGCACAATATATCATTAAATTTGTATCTTTATTTGGAAGCTTTACTTTCTCTATTTGAACACTAAAGCTCATCTATAACTAAAATTTGTAGGTAAAAATAAAGAATATTTCTTCCTCCACTACTGGTGAGCAAGACACTTTTCGAGGACATTGATTCTCACTCGGGATGCTCACGCATCCTATGGTGTGATTGTAAAGTACTTATTTACTGTACATAAATTGACGGAACATGTAATCTAATTTTACTGTAAAAATTATGAATTATAACTAAATGTTTTCATAAAATGAGCAAGGTAATTAAGTCATCCAAAGCATTAACTTTACACGTCATCTTTTTGACTTTAATTGGTACAATAGAACGTCGTTCACGCCTACGTTCAAAGGTGAGGGTTGGCATTTATAGAACGAAAAAATATTGCTTCTTTACGAAGTGTCTTCGAAAATAATGGATCATTCTTGAACGGAGAGCATTAGGATTGGGAATGGCATTTAATCCTGCGGAAGTATCTCTTTCGTCCCCTCTGCAGTGGTGTGTATCTTCCCCACCCGCTGTGGTTTCGCTTCATGTCCCTCGTATTTCCTGCTATAGGACACCGGCCCTTTTTCTTTTGTACCGAAGGGACTATGAGAGCTCTCCAAGGGCGACCTCATCACGAAATTGGCACGGCGGCATCGTAGACGTGATAAAACATTGGGTTCCCAGCGTCACAGAGTGAACGTCAAAAAAACGGTCGGTCGAGGTTAACAAAGGGGTTACGGAGCGAGGGAATAAGTAGTCTAAAACCAGAGGCACTCAAAACTCGGCCAATGACCCAAATGAAGGTCATAGGAATATTCTCGATCGCTGATGGAATGTTTCAGATTAGATATAGATTTTAAGAGAAATATTTTCAACTAGATTTACCAAGATCCTAGATATGTTTTTCATTCCAGACATGAAAATATCAACATCGGGTATAGCCGCGCATAGCCAGTGTAAGCCTCGCCATATTCTTTTATTTTGAACAAAACTACTCTTTTTCGCAATTCACGGCATTCATTTTGAATGTAGGAGCATTATTAGGAAATATACCAGAGCCATTTCACTGAGCTTGACCCTATATACTTTTTTCCGTTCTCTTAAACCTATTAGGGATCATTAAATGGCATGAAGGAACAATACATACTCGTTCATTGAATTCAGCTATCCCACTTAATCTAATGAAGGGAGCAAGGCAGCTGACACAAATTAAAAAGAAAAAGAATTTTGGCAATATATTGAAAAAAAAAGGTTCAAAAATAATAGATATGGCGTTGTACTCAGGTTTTAAAATATCAATCATTAAATGGAAAAGGGAGAAGAGCATTCAAAAATCTCTACGAGACGGAGGATATCCAGAAATTTTATTCCCAGATTTGAGTTATACATGTATACTAGACAAAGTAGGATGGAGTTTAGAGCCTTACATGTTGAGTGATATTAAATTTGGTTTCTTGATCAAATCTAGAGTTTTCTCTAATTACTCTTTATAATAAGGATGCGAACGGTTTTAAAATAGCAGTTTAACTTTTCAATTTTCACAGGTAGTAAAGTGAGGAAGAGAAAGAAGTGGCACCCGCCATTAAAAATGAGAGGAACTATTATGCATCACATAGAAACAAAAAGAATTGGACTCGCACTGCAAAGGAGGACAAGGGGAGTAAGAGGACCGGAAAAGGGATCTATTCTTTGAGGGAGAAGGGGGGGATTTTATGAGTTTGCCTGCCTTACAAAGGGGTCAAGGCCCTGAAATGTAGCTAAAATTTCATTACTGTATGCAAAGAGATATAATCTAATGACAAACCGTTTGTTTACGGTAGCCATCTTCTTCTGATTATAAAGGTGGACAGTTTTAGGCAAAAAGCAAGGCCAAATGGTTATCTTCGATCGACGTAGAATAAATTTTTGAAAAAGAAAATACAAAGCGGACTTTAATTTATGAATACAAATAATAAAGAAACAGAAATGACCATTTTTTATTTTAAATACTGATAACCCTCTTTCAGAAACTAACATTAAATTACAATCAATATCAAATTATCAATTGGCATGGACATATTTTACCACGTTAATGAAGAAGCACGAAATTAATGGGCAAATTTTTTACACAAATGTTCCCCAGATAGTAGTAATAAGACCTAGAACAAATAATAGCATCTCTTCTCGCTGGCTAATTGCCTTCATAATTTTCTCCACAAAGTTTTGTATTTCCATAATTACGTTCGGGAAAATAAAGGAATAGCCGTGCTTGCATTCCCTTTCATAATTAGAAAATAGGTTTTCTTTCATTTATAGCGTTGGACACATCTGCATACTAAATGTTATCATCGTTTTGCCTAAGAATATATTCCAATGGCCATTTACTTGACTTAACATAAACAAGTATTAATTTTCAATGCAAAGATATAAAATAAAATTAAAAGCATAATTTTACCTAACTCGTTGCCACTCATATATTAATTGACTCGTAATTTTGCAGTTGCATGATGTATTTTTTTAATTACTCACATTTTTCAAATTAATTGAAATTTTAAAATATGCCTGCACATAAAATCGCAAGTGAGTAATTTCTACAAAATTACTTATCAAAAACGTTACATCCGAGAACAAGAGAAAACGATTTAGAATTTTAATTTTTTCCCTAGCGATTGGTATTGTTGAAACGTGTCAAATACGAAGAATAAAGCACCACCGTCACTAGAATTTTCAAAATTGTTTTTGTGATAATAGATGACGCGAAAAAAAACCGGTAACTTCAACTGCTTTCTCATCAAACTAAGGAGAATCTCATAAAGACCTTTGACATTCTTATCCCTCAGAATTTTCTTTTTCAAAATCCTAGATCATGCTATATTTTACTCTCTTATATTTTGTTGGATAAGATGATTTTAAACAAAGCAAAACACTTCATGAATAATATTATTAAAACCTTCCGTCAATATGAGAGGAAATACTTTTACAATTTCCTGAAAGACCATTCTTTAAGGTCTTCCGACCAAAGAGTCCTAATTTGATCAATCAAATAGATCAGAGTGAATTATTTAAATAAAAAATATACAATGTTTTGAACATTATCTTCCTATGAGTCTACACCGCCGATCTGAGAAAGTGAAGGAAAGGGCATCTTGTATTTTCCAAAGGAATAAATGATATTAATATACTGTGCAAAGCGGTGATTACACAAATCATTCGCATTAAAGCAAACATTCCCAGAGCTAGAGAAGATTTTGGCAAGAGTTTTCGAAGAGCTCACTCCAAAGGTTGTAGCGTGCCTTGAATACATATTTAGCAGGTCGATTTCAGTTAAGGCATAGTTCGCAAGGCTGGAAGATGGCTAACGTCACCCCTGTCTCAAAGGGTGAATATCAACTAAACCCAAGCAATTACTGAATAATGTCGATGATACCGTGGCCTTCTAAATATAAACGCGTGAATATAAGCAACTTGGGGATATTAATATGCAGTTCCAATAATATTCATTACGACTTCAGACGACAAAAGAGAGAAAAAACATATTTTAAATTTTTATATGATTTCATAGGCTTAAGTGAATGGAGAGAAGTATATGCTATCTTCTTAGAATTAAAAAATGACCGCAATAAGCTCCAGATTCGAAAGATCAACATACTGTGAGTATACAAATTACTTCTGATTCAGGTAATACCTGTGTTTATGACAAGTATATATAGCAACCATAACAAGTATAACATGCCTTACAACCATACCTAATTGTTTCTAAAAAATATTTGAAAAACCAATATTTCTGTCCACATCTTTTCTTTCATTTGGATTTTTAGAATCACCATCAATTGCAATTTAGGGATTTACAGTGTTCTCTCGGCTGCGTAGCCGAGACATACTGTAACTACAAAACACACTCTTGAACTAAAGAATAATAAAAAGTTCTACCTTCGCATATTCGGAGATATTGCTGAAATACTAAAATACCTTGGTGTCGCCAAAGAATGGATCGAACTTGAAGAAAGGAAAAAATTTAAGGTGTACTTTACCGCCTTGAAGAAAATAACATTGGTGGAAAGCTCAGCTGGAAAATATACCTAAAAATCTATTTTATCATTGGACCTAAACTGGATTGCGGTGAAAAATTTGTGTTATTGCTAAAAATTATTTATTGAAGCCCCTGTAGCCTCAAATTCTAAAAAATTGACCAAATCTACTGTAACTTCGTCAGGAGTGCGATCTTACTCTCCAAATTGGGGAAAATTCTTCACTACGTCATCCATCTGGTCAGAAAACTGTGACAAAATGAGAAATAACTGAGAGATACGCGGAATCATTTTTCCCTCGCACAATGCACGGCCGCAGCACACAGGACGAAAACGATAACATATTAAAATATATCTTCGCCTCACAGATGCTCTCTGTTTTCATGACTACTGCCCCAACACAGCCACCTTCCCCACCCCCTTTCGGTGGCCAACCGGGTGTGATTCAGATGAGCCTAGATGATTAAAGAAATCGCACGTTATTTTTTAAATTTTTTTGAGTTCGAACAAAAGCCTTCCAAAAATCTCATTTCTTAAAAAATATATATATATATATACATTTTTAAGTAATCTCGCCAAACACCCAAAAGTCGCGAAAAATCCTTTTTCATTTTTCACCCGTTAGTTCCATTCGACCGGTCTGGTTGCCGTATCTACATCTGCGTGATAACCCGGGAGCCGTCGGGAGGGAGTTTGTGGCAGGAGCCATTAGGACATGAGCGATGAAAAAAATATACGAGAAGTATTCTGCAAAGTGGAGATTAGTATTAATTTGTCAGTACAGCACACTCTTTTCTTTTGATCACCTACTTTGCGGTGGAAAGGCGAATAATTGAGTCCATTTGCCAGAGATTATATTTCTAATGCTGTCACTATTTTCTGACTTAGACCATGCAGTGTAAAATTTGAATTGTTTCCTTCATAACCTATGTAAAATTACATCATTGATGTATTTTTTAAAAAATTAATTAATCTGGTGGTAAGTCTTTAACTCTCCAGAGACTATACGTGCATAAAATCCTAGATAATGGCCAAATTGTATTGTTTGCATACCAGTTTTCATGACACTGTAAACCGTAAAGTCAAAAGATTTGTGCTCTCTACAGATAACAGACACAAAGGGAAGATATAATCATGATGAGATGATAAGGGTAACAGATTTCCGTATCTGAGTGGCCATGTGGATAAATATCTATCCAAAGCTAGGTAGGGACAACATTGGTTATAGGCGGAGCACATTACATCGACCCTGTTACCCATGTGTGTAGCGCTCTGGCTCACTAATCCGTGGATTGCGGGTTCGAATCTCGCGTCGTTGTTGTGTTGTAGGGTAATGGAATTTCTGTGTACGAGTCAACGGTGAGGCATGCCAACTAGAACCCTGCTGGGATGACCGATATAGGTCATCAACACTCTAAGTATCAATCAGCATTCGCTAAATGCATCCTATACACAAGGATGACGTATATGGGATGACGCTCATGAAGCAACATTACATTACGTTGTAATAACATAACTATACCTTTTTAATGCATAAAATTTGATCACAGTAAATAGTAAAAAATTTATTACAACATCGGAGGGTGTAATATTTACAATATTTTATGTAGTGAGCTGAAAGAGAAACAAATGAGGAAGTACTAAGTATGGTGGGGGAGGGGAGTAGATTGTTGGGAGAAATTATGAAGTGACAGAAAAAATGGATGCAAAGCATATTGATTGGCAGTGGGTGCTGAAGACTGTGATAGAGGGGAGAATGTTAGGTAAACTATGGAAGGACAGGAATAGGAGAGGGATGTTGGACGAGATGTAGGGAGGAGGGGACGGGAAGGGAGGAAGGAACTATAAGGAGATGAAGAGGGGCTTGTTGGTAGGTTAGGATGTTTGGTTGTTTTTTGCTAGGAGAAACAATAATTTATTTGGTAGTTGTGTTCATCCAAAATCTACCTCAATCAGTAGATTTCCTTTTGTAATAATAATTTTGATAAATTTTCCTCAATTAGCAATTTATTTTTTGTATATTGAAACGGTGCCAAATTGTAGTGTGTCTATTTTTGAGATAAAAAAAACCTCGGAATTTAGACTCATGGCTCATGAAGGCGACAGGAGATATTGTGCAAAGGTATTTGTAATTGTTTTAGATGATGCGTGTGAAAAGGTCGGGAATTTTCTTTGTTTGAATATATTTTACACGACAGGTATTTAAATGAGAACGAGAAAAATTCTCAATCTAAAAAAAATGGGATACTTCAATTAATCTCAAGGACTAAAAGGAATTGGAAAGGCGCACTAGTAACTTTCAATAAGAATCCACGATCTATAATATATCCAAAAACAAAAAATAACTCCTCTGCTTGAGAAATGTCGTCAATATTAAAAATACAAGGAGCACTGAAACAAATACGGAATTCGTAGTGGAAGCGTTTTGGGAGAATTATTAATAAGTCTGAACTTACACTTAAGCTGTTCACAGAAAATAGAAAGTCCTCAATTCTAGTAGTGCCGTCGTTTATTTTTCTAATTTTATATTCGTTTTTCGATCGGTTTATGTGTACATATTAGGTTGTTCCTTTAATTTAAACCTATCATAATACCATTTATTTAATGAACAGGGATTTACTGAATGTTACGAATGATTTTTTCGACCAAATGACACAAACTAGGCGTTTTCTCTACAAGAATTGCGAGAATAGGCAAATTATTAACAATGCTTTTTAATATACGATGAATCAAATGAAGTTATCATGAGTTTTCCCGCTGATTTTTAGTTTGAACATTTTTATACAATGGCTACTTCCTGTTACAATACTACCTGTTTTCTGTCAAAGGTGAATAGTTTTCAGATAGTTTTTCAAATAGCACATCCACTTACAATATATCCACCTAATATGTATACCTACCAAATTGAGTTAGGTTACTAAAAGAATTAACCGATTGGTACTCTATCGATAAAGTTAGGCTTTGTACAGATATAGAGTGATTTAGGTAAGCCTTACCTAAACAGACAACCTGACATCCCAAACTACAATTAACGGTTTCCAATTTCGCATTTCTTCCCTTCTTTCCGTCCAATATGACTATCCTTTTCCTGCCCCTACCACGCTTGCCTGATACTATCCCCTCTATTATTAGGTAATCTACCGGTTAAGGTAGGTTTTTGGATGGACACAACTATCAAATAAACATTTTGTGACTCCCCACCTAGCAAACTAATCTATATCAGGTCCCTCTTCATCTCGGTGTACTTCTTTCCTCCCTTCATCCCGTCCAACATCCCTATCCTGTTCCTACCCTTACCTCGCTTGCCCAACATTCTCCCCTCTATTACCCTCTTCAACATTCCACTACCGCTCAATACGCCTTTCATCCATTTTTCCTGCCTCCATAGGATTTCTCTTAACAAACCCCTCTCCTCACCCACCATTTCCAGTACTTCCTCATTTGTTTTCCTTTCGGTCCATTTCACCTTCTCCATTCTTCTCCACACCCACATTTCAAAAGCCTCCAATCTACGTCTATCCTCCTGCTTCAGCGACCACGTTTCCGCGCCGTACATAGCTACGCTCCATATCAGAGTTTTTACGAGTCTTGTCTTAACATCCCTACTCAACGTCCCCGTCATCAACTCCCTCCTCCTTGAGAAAGCCTCCTTGCCTAGCGCAATTCTTCTCCTTACGTCCCTACCACTTTGACCGTATTGGTCCAAAACACTTCCGAGATATGTAAACTGCTCTACCTGCTCTATTCTTTCCCCGCCTATTTTAATATTTAGCTTAGCCTTTTTCTTTCTGGAAAATCGCATAACCTTTGTTTTATTAATATTGATTCTCATCCCATATTTATCGCACTGAACCTCCAATTCACTCAACAATGCTTGCAACCCCTTGGCTGACTGAGCAACTAATGCTTGGTCATCAGCAAACCTAACCGATTTTACGAGTTCCCCTCCGACTTTCATTCCTACCTCCAGTTCTACCCATGCCTCTTTAATCATTTCCTCTACATATACGTTGAACAGTACCGGTGACAATGGGCAACCCTGCCTTACACCTCTTCCTAACACTGCTCATCCAGACTCTCCGTTCCCCACTCGCACCTGAGCAGTCTGAGACATGTACAGGTTGCGGATCAGTCTCCTGTCCCTCCAATCCATTCCTATTTTCTGCAATACACGCATTAATTTTTCCCAATTCACTCTATCAAACGCTTTTTCGAAATCTACAAAACAGGCAAAAACGTCCTGATTGTATTCTATATTCCTCTCGACTAGTGATCTCATTACTGCAATGGCATCACGCGTACCTCTTCCTTTCCTGAACCCAAACTGATCATCCCCTAAGTAATCATTTGCCTTACTCTCTATCCTTTTGTTGATGATCCTGAGAATAACTTTAGCTGCGTGGGATATCAAACTTATTGTTCTGTAATCCTCACATGACGAAGCCTTTGCCTTTTTTGGAATAGGAACTAACACCGATCTCACAAAATCTTCCGGCCAGATTCCTTCCTCATAGATACTACGAATCAGTCCATATATGGCCTTTTTCCCACCTTTCCCTAACCATTTCAACATTTCTACAGGAATATTGTCCACCCCCACAGCCTTATTTGCTTTCATCTCCTTTAATGCCCTTTCTATTTCATCGTCGAGTATGCCTGGACCTAAGCTATCTTCTTCTACGTCATGTTCCTTTTCTATGTCTAACCTTGTCGGCCTAAGTTCTTTACCATACAGTGTTTCTATATATTCCTTCCATCTCTCTTGGATTTTTCCTGGTTCAACTATTATCTTACCCCATTTATCTTTAACTGTTAGCACAGATCTTGCCTTCTTACTTCCCGATAATAACTTAACCTTGCTGTATAGAGCACCAATTTCACCCTTCTTCTGTAAACTTTCCATATCCTCGCATTGCGTTTTCCACCATTCTTCTTTTGCTTTATTTGTGGCCCTTCTCAATTTATTGTTTAACTCTTTGTACTTCATTTTGCCTAACTCTGTGTTTACATTTTTCCATCTTCTTCTCTCATCCATCTTCGCAATCATCTCATCCGTTACCCATGGTTTCCTTATCCTTTTCCCGTTAACGGTTCCTATAGTGTCTTTAGCGGCTTCCAATATCCCTTTCTTGATACATTCCCATTTTTCTTCGATAGCACTCAGTTCTTTACCGTCATCCATCATTTTCTCTACAGCCTCCTGATACTCCTTCCTCGTTAATTCATTTACTGCTTCTAAATTCCATTTTTTAGCCCGCCGCCCTTGCCTTATCTTCTTGAAACGAACATTACATTTCATAAAAACTAAATTGTGGTCAGAGTCCGCATCCGCTCCTGGGAAACTGTGCGAATTTATCACACTGTTCCTAAACCTGTGCCTAACCATAATATAATCTAACTGATACCTTTCTGAGTCACCTGGCATTTTCCATGTATACCTACGCCTTTTGTGGTGTCTAAACCATGTGTTAGTGATGACTAACCCCTGTCTCCTGCAGAATTCAATTGCTTTCTCCCCGCGTTCATTCCTCGTGCCTAACCCATAGTCCCCCACCTCACCACCATCTCTTCCTTCGCCTACCGTCGCATTCCAATCCCCCATCACTATCAAATGTTTCCCTGCAGGAACACTCGCGATGATATCCTCTAACTCATCATACATCCTATCGACTTCTTCCTCCTTGTGGTTGCTCGGTGGCATGTATACCTGAATAATGACCAAGTTCGTCGGCTCTGCTTTAATCTCTACGAGTAAAATTCTATCTGTCGCTTGCTCTATGTTGACTACGCTTCTTCCTACCCCTTTATTTAAAATTACGGCAACCCCTCGTTGGCTCTCATCCCCGTCGCTGTATATTACTCTATAATTGTCACTCCAGTAATCCCCGCTATCCTTCCATCTCACCTCGCAGAGGCCTAAAACATCTATGTTACCTCTTTCCATCTCTCGCTTAATATTTTCTAATTTGCCTCTCCTCAACATTGTCCTGACGTTCCAGGTTCCTATTCTAACTACTTTCGCCTTCTTCTGAGTCTTCTGTCCTGCTGAAGTTATTTCTTCCCTGCAAGGGTTTCGTGGGATGACGACCGCGGAAGCCTTGCCTCTCCCGCTGCCAGGCACGACACACGGCCTCTTGGGCCGTGTCCCGTAGTTGCCAGGACTCATATTATCTATAGTGCCCATCATAATATTCTTGGGAATCATAATTGAGGTGGTTTCCCGTTGCCTTCCTCAATAGTGTTTTTAACGTGACACCATCACTTAATGGCCGCCCCACTGGGGTCAGACGCCATTGCAACCGCCTCACACTATCCCCTCTATCAGCATTCTTCTTCAGCATTCAATTGCCAATAAAAATATTCTGCATTCACTTCTTCTGTATTCCTTGGGTTTCTCTGGAAAACAATCTCTCCTCCCCGTCATGTACTTTATTTGTTTTTCTTTTCGTCCATTTTACCTCTCCCATGTTGCTCCACACCCACAGCTCAAACGCCTTCAATCTAATCCTTTATTCTTGTTTCAACGACCAAGTTTTTGAGCCGTGTAAATCCGCGCTCCAAACCAGTTTTTACATGTCTTATTTTAACATCACGTCATTGTAATCAATAACCTCCTTCTTGTGACAGCTTCTTTGCCTAACGCGATTCTTCTTCGTATGTACGCAATAATTTAGCTATATTTGTCTAAAATACTCCCAATTTAGATAGAATGTTCCACAAGTTCAAATTTTTGCCCTTCGATATTAACGTTTAACTTACCTTTCCGCCTGCTTGAGTACCTCATACCCTTTGCTGGGCTTCTAATACGTCTAATACGCTCAGTATAGCGCAGCAAATAATACTACTTAAGTAATTGGTGCTGAATAATTTATTGTTTGGACTTGATCACATCTCTTGTCCACGATTTTCGTTATACAGGGTTCGTTCGGAAAATAAGTGTAATCAGCTCATTGTCTTTTTTGACAAAAGGGGAGTCGTCCACTACGAATTTGTACCTGAACGACAAACTGTAAATGCTGCATTTTACGTCCAAGTGCTCGACAGGCTTCGAAAACGAGTCACCCGCGTCCGGCCAGCGATCAAAAACATCTAGCGGCTGCATCACGTCAATGCGCCGTCTCACACCGCGCTTGTCGTGTCGGACTTTTTGGCCAAGCACGGCGTGGCAACGCTGCCGCACCCGCCCTACAACCCAGACCTGGCACCACCGGACTTCTTTCTGTTCCCGAAGATAAAAAGGAGTTTGAAAGGAACGCGATACGGGACTTTGGACGCCGTCAAAGAGGCCGTGACGACGTGTCTGTGAGAGGTTCCCGATGATGCCTTCGCGGGAGCGTTCCAGGAATGGGAACGCCGCTGGAGCAAGTGTATCGACTCACAAGGGTCCTATTTTGAGGAATATTAGCTTAAGATATGTAGGCTTTTTCAAGGAGGAGGGAGTGGACAGGGACGTGGATGTTAAGAAAACACTCGTCAAAATATTGCTATAGAGCTTGGTTTTATACGGCGTGGAAACGTGGTCACTGAAGCAGGAAGATAGAAGTACTCGCAGATTGGAGGCTTTTGAAATGTGGGGGTGGAAAAGAATGGAGATGGTGCAATGGACTGAAAGAAAAACAAATGAGGAAGTACTAGATATGGTGGGTGAGGAGAGGGGCTTGTTGAGAGAAATCCTATGGAAGTAGGAAAAATGGATGAAAGGCGTCTTGAGCGGCAGTGGGATGTTGAAGACGGTGATAGAGGGGAGAATGTTGGGCAAACGAGGAAGGGGCAGGAACAGGATAGGGATGTTGGACGGGATGGAAGGGAGGAAAGAAGAACACAGAGATGAAGAGTGAACTGATGTACAGTAGGTTGCTGGATTGTGTTTTGCTAGGAGTCAAAAACTTTTTATTTGGTAGTTGTGTTCATTTAAAACCTACCGTAACCGGTGGATTACTTAGAAGCCAACGATAACTGGAGCCAATTCTGGATGTTATCTGGATGCACGTAAGAAATTCACGAAAACTGAAAAAATTATACGAACGCTACGAAGGAAACCTAGGGTTAAATTAAGTGAATGGGGGATGACTCCCACTGGTGTCAACCAATCACCCGTGCAGGGAACGAATAATTTGGGGTGATGTTGATTTTTTCTAGCCTTAGTAAAACGGGCCGCTGTGTTCAATTTCTCTGGGACAAAACATGGGGAGACTCTTTTGGGGATAGACAGTACGAAGCCGAGTTGGTTCTTATTAAAACTGCAGGGAATCTCCCGTACTCACCATATTTCCGGCTCTTGTGAAACAAATAAAACTTATTAAATGGGTTCGTTGCGGTAAATGTGAAAACTGGCCAAATTGGATACGGGACCGTCACCTGAGATCGTTTGCTATGCCCTTCCGCAACTTCCCATTCCCAGGGAATTGAAAGAAAAAGTCAAAGATGCTGCAATTGCATTTTTGTGGAATGAACTTTAAAACTGGGCATGAGAGGTGATGCAAATATAGTAATTGTGAAAGAGAGAAAGGAGTTGAATTGTAAGTGGGGGGATGGCAATAATGAAGTGGGAAAAAGTAAACCCACTCGCATATATTGAATAAAACTTGTAAAATTTTGAGGAATAACCTTTGATAAATTTGATAAAATTTGATATAAAAATGCCGCAAGTTATCAAATAAATAACACTAATTTAGTTTGTTTAAACAGTATTTTGCTTTGTTTAAATTAGTTGGTTGAATAAGTATTTACCAAATATGTAATTGAAGATTAAACCTCAAACTAAAAAAGTAAATAAAATATTAAATAACGTTTTTCTATGAAACCTTACGCTTTGAAGTTATGGAAATATTATCTCGGGATTAGAATATAATATTAAATGTATATTGGAGCAAAGATGTGTGCAGAGAAATTCATAAATTAAGAGAGAAAGAGAATAGTTAAGCTAAAAATTCGTAGATGAAGTTGTAGAAACGTCATATATTCGGGGAAGAGAATAAAACCATTAGGGTACCTCGAAGGGTATAAAAATGTATGGGAAGGTGATGGATGCAATTAAAATCGGCACGTGGAATTTAAAAAAATCATATTTTTTACAAAATTCATGTTTTTAAATCCTTGAGATTTCCAAAACTATGTGAAATAGTTTTAATTTACCTCATGATCCTTTTCTGGACGTTGACTGCCTACAGTTTGAAATTTACAAATGTTTCCTCTGAGTAATTTAATATATTAAAAAACCCTTGTCAACGTGGAAACTGGAAGTGCATTTGAAGTGTCATGTGCATTATTGGAATTTACTAATTGCATACTTTAAGGTGAAAGAGTAAGAGTTACCATTCAAACGCTGATACCATACCACTGTACGACTGCGTATACAATTTTGAAAATATTTATGAGTAGGAACCGCAGAGTAAGGAAGTACATTTACATGCACTTCCTCACTTTTTTCCGTAATTATTATGAACGTATGAGCTTTATAATTCTTCAACATATCCAAATTTTGGTTACAGTGTAATGGTTACGAAAAAAAGATTCCTTACACCTATTGTCTCTGTAAAATGCATTTTTAAAATGGTATGAATAAAATTTTCAATTACAACATTTATTATAATTCATTATTTCCTGTAGGAATCTCAATACGTCTTCCGAAAGCATCTGTATTACTTTTTACAGTAAACTCTTTTCAATGGTGAAATTCTGAATGTGAGGGATGGGAATCATTAAGTGATTTTTGGTATGTAAACATAATTTGGACCAACCTAGCCTGTCCTTTAAGGAGCGAGACTGAGGGAAAGATTGGGTTTACATCTCTTTCATTGCATTTCATTTCGGCATGATTTTTTACCTTACCTAATTGAATTTTGATTGAATTTTAATTAAAACTGAAAGGGGAGGATCCCAAGTATTTAAAATTAACGAATGCGGTGCTCCTTTCTTAGCCGCTATTGAGTCAAGATAATTCACGTTTCCATGGCTCCTGGAGGGGAGCTAAGATTTAAACGCATTAAGTCTTATGAATTCTCAGGAACGAGATATAATGAATTGTCTATCTAAGTGGGAATAGTAAGGGGGACCTGAAATACGTTTTGTCATTGGTAAAATCTGTTTATTTCCGATGCCCATAAATTTTTCTTTTGGGCCAACATGTCATCATACTCCCGGCAAAAATCTCGTAGAACCAGAGGAATCAACATCAAGAACACTGATTTCTCGTTTGATGTGTCGGGAATTTCCTCCAAATCTACCAATAATAATTACGGCAAAAGACAGTCCATACTCGAGAAAAAATAAATGAAGAGTTTCGATCACATTGATCTGATGTTAAAATTTGTCAGAATGATAAGAACCACAGTGACGGATCAAATGGATATTAATGAACTCTTAAGAAGATTAAAAGACAGAGGTATAATGAACATTTGAAAAGAAGGTATAATCTTGTCGGACATATCTTGAGACACGATGGTCCTATGGAGACAGCTGTGGAGATAAAAGTCGATGGAAAGAACGATAGAGGTAGAATCCGAATGATAAATGAAACTAGTAATGAAATATTACAAAGAGAAGACGTGTAGGCCTGAAAAGGTTAGCCGAAAGAAGAACTGAGTAGGGAACCGCATCAAACCAATCTTAAGGTTGATGACAAGTTGATGATGACGATGGAATTGCATGGAACAATAAATCACTCTAGCAGAAAAAATATTATTTTTGACAAGTTTCAGTCAATTCTTAAGAAACATCACTTTGCTATATAATAACAGCGCATGCGTTGCAATGAACTCGAATAATTTTTTTAGTATCCTATTCCAAGGAAGCTCGTAAGTGAAAAATATCGAATAGAGAATGCAGAGAAAAACATAAGAGAAAGCCTTGAATCAGTGGAGTTGGTTTATTTTTAATTGAAATTTTCAGTCTTCCAATACATGTACAAAGACGTGATCATCATTCCGGAAGTATAATAAAAGAGAAAACATTCCTAACATTAAGTACGACGAGTCAGGACATAAGGAAGTGGTTCATCGAACTTATATCTGAAGTTTTAGCTGTTGTTACATAAAATGACGTCAGCAGTGGTGATAAATAAATAAATAGATCAATCAACAAAAGACAAAATCATACTTTAAAGATGGAAAAAGGACATCGAAGATTTAAGTGCTCAAAATACGGTATACAGAATTAAGGTGAAAGCCTTTGCTAGTGATATAGCAATTTATTAATAAGAAAAAAGAAGAAATTCGGTATGCTATAAAGAGTGGCACAAAATAATTCCAAATACAGACCTTCAGATATCATATAAGAAAATCCATTTCATGGAATATCTACGTGAAAATTAGCAGGATAGTCCACTATAGATGGAGGACGGAAAGATTTCAATGGATGTCCTCCTTCAAGTACCTTGGAGAAATCATGTTATCATCAGGACTGAATAACGGGGAGAACTTGGGAAGAATGTAATTACACACTTAAGGCATACAGATTTACGTGGAATTAACAAAATGTGATCTTTTAGTACGCCATTGTATGAGAGAGAATTGCATTAAAATACAGTTGTTTTGCCGGCAGCTTTAGACACATATGCTAAGGTTTCTGATTTCTCTAAAATACAGGGATTGATAAGTAACAACAGAAAATTCTCACTAAAACATAGGCTTCACACGGAAAAATATAATTTGGGTGAAGAAGAAAACTACAACCTTAAACGCACAAACAGAAAGGTTTATTGACACCATACTCACGAGGCGCTTGAAATTATGTAAACATGTGTACAAAATGGACAATAACCGAATCACTAACAAAATATTTACAATAATTAATAAAAGGAAGATTATAATTAATTGAATAGGAGAAACTAAAGAGGACCAAAATGTACATCACAGAAGACACCATTAAAATATCATGGAGCCTATGGAAAACCAGAAAACTATACATGCATTTCCAGACAAGTCTAAAAAAATACTTAGAGGAGAAAGAACGAAAAATTACAACAAATTCATGAAGAGATTTTGGGAGGATGAGAAGTTAAAAACCATCGGGTCGACTAGCGAGTCGACCCAATGAATTGAAAACAACGAAAGTAGAAGATTACTAAATGAACAAATGCCTACGTCGGCAAACGGTGCTTATGGATGACACGTACGCGAGCGAGTAGGAAATAAACTGGACATATTCTAAGAAAAGATAGGTCAGAGGAGGGGATAATTAAATGAATAATATACGATTAGAATTACTGACTACTGTCAAGTTTAAATAAAGAAAAGCAAGCCGTGAAGGTCATAAGCGGAGTGAAGCACAATGGAATGGGAAGATTGGCAGGAAACAGGACAGGTTGGAGATGCTCTTCATTCAACTCTTGGACTGACAGTCCATGAGGAAGACATTGCAAATCCACCTAAACCTTGCAAAGAATCGAATTCTCGATGTTCAAGGAGTTGGGGCTTTATCCCATCGGCGACGACAGAGGAAGGTGCGAGTGCATGAAGAGGTTCGTCCGCGGCAACCCTTCCCGAAGCTCGACACTCATTTCCGGTGGCGGGAATGCACAAGCTCTCGGATGCGAAGGTGCATGCGTCACGTGAGTTTATGGAGGGGGAAGAGTCGAGAGGGTGGGAGAGGTGGAGATAAGTGCAGCAGGGCGTCTATTACGCAACTTTGCGATCGATAGGTATCGAGTGAAATGGCGTCCATTATCGCCGCGCTTGTACCCCAAACTCCGCGACTCGCTGAACGAACCAGGGTCAACGTGGGGCGAAATTAGGGAATAAAACTGCCCTAGGGAAACCGACTAGATCGAAAGGTTTTCGTAAAGCATCAGACGCAAGGAGTGTGGTTCGTCCCTTGGTGCTATCTGACGGCTCGACCCGAAAACACTCGCCGAGTCCCCCAACGGTCGGGTGGGGCCCCGCCATCTGGCGCCGGTTCGCAGAAGCGCTCTCCTCCCCAGGAAGGTGGGCGTCCCTGGCGCCTCCATCCCCCTTCAACCATCCCCTTGCCAGTCGTCGGACGGCGTAGTTTCGAGACCTCTCGTCGGAGGGAGTTGATGCGGTCCTTGTAAGGTGCGGCAGCGAGGAAATGTACTCTCGTACGAGCGTGTGTGTGTGTGTGTTGGTTCCGTGCGTGTTGCTGTGGGTGGGAAGGGAGAGCTCTCTGGGAGGAAAGACGTGGAAGGATGTAGCGCAGGGGCCCGCCGGCGATCTCCGGGAGACCCGAAGTTCCGGAGGGAGGGAGATGGGCTGGAAGGAGAGAGATGACCCTTCGCATTCAGTTCTGCCACATCCCTTTTGACCGAGGCCGAGGGATGACTCATTTAATGGCTCCTAGAAATGGCAAGGCAGCCAAATTTTGACCAGAGAGTTGGAAACTTGTTTAGATTGACGGAGAGAGACAAATGGTAATTTTAGTTTTGTTAATTAGGCTACAAATGATCCTCGACCTGAATACACAGAAATCCTCACGTGGCCGGTGTTGTCTGACACACCATTCCTCACATGGGGTTGGAAGGACGAAACCGAATAAGAAATGCGATAAAACACGTGCTATTGCGAATTGCGTCAGCATTTAAATCTTTTCGTATCTGTTGAGTTCAACGGAGGAAATAATTTATTTTGCTTTCACTTTTTGACTATTCTTTTCAAAAAACTATGAACTTTAATTGGACAAGTCAAACCTCGATATCGCAATACGTGGCGAAGTTGAATAGTGGATATAATGAAGAAAATTACGGGCGATACTTAGGAGAATGGGGGTCATTCTAAATTCGTTACGCATCTACCGTTACCCCCAAAACCATTTTCTCAAATCCTTATGTTGGGTTTTCGTATTAATAGCCTCAATGTACGATGAATGGGTGCAAAAACGTCCCCTCGAAGGAATTATATTCAGTATGAAACGTTGAACATTAAAAATTCCATTATGGAATTTTAGTCGGAAGATTCTAAAACTTAATATATCCACCGATTATAAAACCAATTCTTAAAGTTACCATATAAAGTATTGTTTAAAGCAAATATATTGACTACTAGTATTTATATTGAAATGGAAAAAAATATATAAATATATATTTATAGATAAATAAATTGCATTTCGTCTCTGCAATAACTGTCCAATGTTGGAGTCTTCTCTTATTTAGAAATTACTATATTTAAGTATTAGGGCTCACTGGAGCTTGAAATTCAATTGGAGGTATGAAATTTAATTTTAAGGCAAAATTATCTCGCTTTATGATTTAATCATTAGCTTTGGGAATATCTGTTCACCGAAAGTATACCTATCTCACGCCTAGGTTTCCTGGCGAAATTTTAATAATTATGCACTTCTAGATTTCGCACTCTACATGGTAAATTTCTACACTGTTAGCATGTTAAATTTTGACTAAAAGCTCGCAGACTGTAAGAATCTATTTGATAGGAGCACATATATTAGGAGAAGTGAGAGTGACTGTATAACTGATATTATTGACGAAAATGGGGAGTCTCTGGGTAATTGAGTTGCGGTGAATGAAATGGCTAGGAGGAAGTGTGATGGGAAACCCAACTTTGACACCTGGCTGTTTTGAATTGGATACTCTTGGAAGTCCTCCAGTTAATTCCCTGGCGGAGATGATGTGTTGCAATTAAAATGCTCACCTATATCAAATGGAAATATTGAAGATAAAATAGGGGACTTCAGTCATTTTTTATAATATTTAACACAATAATTTAAATAAAAAACAAATACTCAACATTTGACCCCAGAATTTGGTAGCCGAGAGGCCATTTAAGTTTTAGTTCATTGAATGAAATTAGTATTCGTATGGAAGGAGAAGGAGAAAGACGTGTTGGGGTTAACATTTAAATGGCATCGCTGATGGTGAAAGGTGCGACATTTTGGCGGAGGGAAGAGATCGAGTAGAGCGTGTTGGGAAGCAGATGGAAATTTGCTCTCCGCAAAGAGGTAACCCATTTCATATTTCTCAGGCGTTTTACCCTACATCAGCATCAACGAGTATTGCATGCCAGTTCCCATCGCTTGAAGAGGGGCGATATTTTGCTATTACTGGCTTCGATAAGATATTAAAATTTGTCAGTAGATCCGTCTGTATTATACTCCCATCCGCTCGCTCATGGGTTATGAGAGACAGAACTACGTCGCGCCTAGTGTTACGCAAAATCTCATGGTTCAACCCCCGGGAAACCTATTGATTTATCCACCCTGGCTTAACAAGATCCCAGTAGGAACAAGAGGGCACACGTTAGAGAAAACTTCATGCGACCAAAAAGTGCAAATACTCCTTATTTACAAGAAAATTATTTATAATTTTTTTCAAATCAGTCTTCGACTTCCACGATCATCATAATCATCGTAAAATATTATGCTAAAGGCAGAGTTATAGCAGCTGTCTAAGCTTTCCTATCACATTACCTGCTCGTGCCTTTATTCGTTTAGAATTGCATGCGCTAACCTCTTCCATCACCGGTTTTACATGATAATCCTTGGATTGTACGACCAGAATATGCTGTTGAAACAAGTACAGAAACAAGTAGGCAGGAAAAGTGAACCAGGGACATAACTGAGGGGCAATGAAATGTTGAAGACAGCGATAGATGGAAGAATATTAGGTTATCGAGGCATAGATAGGAAAAGAAAGGTTTCTTGAGAGAAAGGAAGGGAGGAATGAAATTGAATTTAAGAATAAGTTAATTCAAGTTTGAAGAGTATTTATTCTAATTTGTATTGACATTGTCTTTGTATTAATTTAATATTCGTTGGAACCTTGGTGGTGGATCCATCGAATATCAAAACTGACTGATAGATCACTTAAAATAATAATAATAGTTCCTAGGCCATCGGCATGTGTTTACTTTGCTTCTTTCACCTTACTATGTCCACCACAAACCTCTTCATTCTCATAATCTTTGAAGTATTTCACTATTCGTTAATCAGCCTATCCATTTAATTTTCTTGATCGTCATCATTTATTCACGACATTGTAAATTGATAATTATTTCATGAAACAGTTTTATCAAAAATTTAAATTTACGGCTGCATTCACATATTTTCTGCATGACCAACCTTTTGACCCGAGATAACACCCAATATCGGCGCATATCTTTGTCGAAGGATGAGTGTCATAACATCCGGTTCTAAAACTTCCCCTCCCAAATCGGTGCGTGCGTGCGTCCGTGCCAGATTCCGATAGCAGCGCGGCACTCAAAAAATATTTCCCGTGCCAAAGATCGTAAATTCACTCTGAAAAAAATGGAATCATCCCTAATTGCCCGAACTGGAGTCAGAAGTTTTGTTAGTTCCCTGAAAAGCATTACTTGAGATCATGGCGTCCAGGCATATGCCATGTTTTCTCCCCCACCACCAGAGTCGGGGGAAGCTAATTACTTTGCGTGTCTGGTCCCGTGCCAAAGGGGTCTCCTCCCTTGCCAACCACGGCAAGCGTGTGACCCTTCCTTCCCTTTCCCCTGTGGTGAGGAGGAAGCATCCCTGTCGGGCCTCCGTGACGCGAGGGCTCTCGTGGGAAGGGGATTTCGGGTCGACGGCGGATACGGGGGCTGATGGGCTCGAAGAGCGACAATTGTTGCGAATATAGGCCACGGATCATCAAAGATTAATTGACCACGGTGGAATATTTTGAACTAATGAAGCGAAAGTCATCGAAGGCCTACGTAATCATTCGAAAACATTCGGGAATATTTATGACACCCATTATCGCCGCGCCGTGTTTGGGGTGTGACGGCTGATGACGTAATAAAAGATAAATTCTCATTTGGAGAGGGTGGGATGGAGCAGATCCTATTGGGGGAGATATATATTAAAGCCTTAATAATAGGATCCTCTCGACTTGTTTAAGAAAATTTGTCATTATCGTAGCCTTAAGTTTCGGCAGTGATTGCTGATGAATCGGCCACTCGTACCTTCTTTTCACTTTTTACACACCTACGAGATCATCATCATCATCTCGTAGATCCCTTTCAAATACAATAGCAATAATGCTTCCCAGAATCCGTGTAATCCTGCGAAAATCCACAAATGCATAGGAGTGAGCGAAAATTAATTTTGCAAATCTGCGAAAATTTTTAAATCAGAATTGGGAAGGGGCTACCGAAGGGCTTTGAGTTAGAATTTAATATTTCGTTTTCAAACTTGATTTGATTTCGTTTAAGAGATTTGAAGGTTGAACTTTAATTCTATTCAATCGAAGAATTATCTGCGAATATTCACCATTTCGTAGAAACTTCCAATTGTGAAAGTATTAGACATTTGCGTGCTGGAGGAGTATTAATAGGTGGAATAAGAGTTTAATGAATCAACGACGCCGAGGAAATATTTTAGTCTCTTTAAAGGTTACACGAAATTTCGTGGTTGATAAGCCTTTATTTCCGACTAATTTCTGATTTTACGAGTTTCAAAATTATAAGTAGGAAAAAAATGACATAAATATTATGAACGTGAATAAAATTATGCATAATTTTTCATAAAAATTTTGAATTCTCATGTTCATATATTTCCGGTCACTCTCCAAAAATTTAAGAGGAGTTGCTCAAGGGTTTGCATATTACCATAACTCTGGGACTGATTAAATATGCGCAATAATAACGGCTCCTGGTACATCCACCTATCCAAATATATCGAAGGTTGGATCTATAATGAAGTGAAACTATGCTGCATGGACTATTTCAAAGCAGTCCATGTAGAAGGTTTTCACAGTGATGTGGCAGCGTCCCTAGCGAGGCAGCTATATAAGCGATGGTGCCACGTTAAAACACTATTGTATGGGACTACGGGAGTCACCCAAACATTTTTATCCCACGAGACTATGATTCACACGAATTTGATGTGTCCTGGCAACTACGGGTCTTCGCCCACAGGGGCCAATGCAGTGACCGGCACAGGGTGAGGTTTTTAAATTATGTTTTCTATTAGGAGAGAGAAGTGAAATTTTCATATGCTGTCGAGAGAAGTTAGGAAACATCATACCAGAAATGGAGAGAGAAAATATAGATCTGCTTGTGCAATGCAATGTGACATGAAAATATAGCTGGGGTCAGTGGAGCGAGAGTTAATGAATAATACATGATGAAAGGAAAGAGAGCTAGCAATAATATTAAACTAAGTTAGAAGAAGAGTTGTAAACGTAGAACAGATGATACAATACTTTTTTATTTACCAGGCATATTCTCAAATCTATCAAATGTTATGATATGAGCCGAAGTCATTGTAGCGAGAAAATGTAGATAATGTTGTATGAATTTACATAAAAACGAATGGGTAAGAATTTAGGAGAGGTAACCTTAAGGTTTAGAGTACTGACTGACAGGAAAAACAAAAGTTTTGCTTGAGGATGGATTTAATAATAATTTATTAATATATATATATATATATATATATATATATATATGCGGGTGGCGGTGGTCTAGTGGGTAGAGCGTTGGACTACTGAGGGTCCCGGGTTCGATTCCCGGGCAAGGCACTTTGGGCACCTGCAGCTCCACCCAAGCTAGTTGATTTTTCGGGTACCAGTTCATCCTGGGAAACCATAACCGGCACAGGGAAAGGAACTGGCCCCCCTACCCTGATGTGTGAATATTCACACGCCGTCGGGCTTAGTACATGGGTGAGCTCTACCATCACCCACTAAACCGACCTTCGGGTTGATTACTGTGTTTATGGTTTTTATTATATTATATATATATCCTCGTATATACATGTAAGTGAAACTTCATTATTATAACTTGTGGAATCAAGTACAGTGTTACCAACCCAAAAATTCTCTCGGAAGGGATGAAAATATGGATCTTTATATAGTTCTCATAACTTCTAACACCAAATTCAAAAGAATAAAAATGAAAGGAAGTTACTGTGTGCAGCGTAAAAGCTTAACAAGTTAATAAAAAAGGAGAATACCGGAACTCAGAGGATGAAATTTTTAGCGAGGATAATGGGCATCGAAGTTGGTAGGTAGTGAGGTCTTAAGAAAGGGAAATCTAAAACAATAATTGAGAATTTGTGAATTACAGGTAAAGGAAACGTGATGGAGTAAAGAGAGCATGGATCTGAAGAAGAGAGGACGCTTCACACAGCAAGCTAAACTAACTTATCAAAGGAAAATCAGTACATACTCTTAGAAATAGGACCTAAAAAGCATGGAGCTCACCAGGAGAGTTCAAAAAAATGTTTTCGGTATGTTGAAAAAAACACAATGGCAAAAATAGTCAACCGTTGATCTAAGCTATAGAAAGGAATTGCATCGTTGCTAAAGATAACTCAAGCCCAGGTGCACTTGACAGAAAGAAAATTCCTTTACGGATATCAACGCGAATAAGATTAAGCGATTAGGAAATATTTGGAGGAGTATGGTTTATGGCCTCATTTGTAGAAACATGAGAGAGGTCTTTGAAAAAACGTCATTGTTAGATCAGTTTAAACACCCTCCCCAAAAAAGAGAAAGAAACAGTATGCTAGAACTATTTTACCATAATTAGCATTTCATGCGGGAAGGGGGAAGCACGATCGCAATGCAACATTAGGAAAATGAATAAGAAGCCGTAAAATATGTAACCCAAATATTTTTGTTCGTTTCATAGATTTCGAGGTATTTTTCTGCCCCCGTGGGATAGAGGACTTGTTCGTAGATTGGATAAGATACAGAATACATTAGCAAGAGTACCTAATGGTGTATAGTGACAGGGGAGAAAGACATTGTTTTTTATTGTGATCCGTATTTTTTAATTCATGAGGGTAAGAAATATCAATAGAATGGGAAGGTCTGAAGTCAGAAATGAAAGAGAGAAGAAAATCGTTTTCATATGAACAAACTTTGGCTGACTGACGAACTCCGTTGGTTGGTTGGTTAGCCAACCGAGTTTAACTTAAGTAATTCTAGGTGAAACACCTTTTGGCCTCAAAAACTCAAGGTTTTGAGTGAAAATATGAGAAAACTGGATAATAAGAAACAGAAAATGTGAGAAGTACACAGTTAGCGGAGCAGCTTGTCCCAAAAATGGATTCTATGGGAAGAAAATACTGTTTTCCGTTGATTGTAAGCCTAGGGAGTAAACTTTACATGTACTATTAACGAGAAGTAGGGACGGTAGAAGGGGTCAAGTACAGATCATTCAAAAGATCAGGTCGAAATTTTTTTCTACTTTTTGGAAAAATGTTGACTATCAACTAAAAGGATGGATTATGAAATGAATTCTATGAAGAGCACCCAAAAATGAAGCCCATGGAAAACACTGCAAAAGAAAAGAGATAAAATATTAAGAGGTACTTTGAGGCGTGTTATATTCCCGTAGAAATTAATGAAAGGTAAAATGGACCGGAATAAATATAGAAGGAAACCCCGGATGCGAAACATGGATAACCGAAATAATAGATGGCTGCAGAATTCAAGAAACCTGCATACCAGAAGAGACAGATAGGAGTCAGGAAAATCGCGTGGCAAGCTGCGTCGACACAATCCACGGATGATGAAAATGAATTTTCCATTATATTGGTTCTCTCCAGATTTCAATTAAGGTTTCCCAGTTTTTGGGTGTTTCATCGTGCGTGAAATAGTAGGCAGGTACCATGTTTTCACAAAACATTGAACCTATTCACTCAATGCTTTTCTCTCATAAGTTCTCAGAACGCTGGACGGTGACCTTTAGCTGTTCCCAGAAACGGAGGGATTTCTGCATTGATAAAATTTGTCGGCTGTCAATATTATAAATATAATTGTCGGAAACAAATACGATATCTACCTATCAACTATTACTTTAGAAAGGGTATTGAAAAAACGAGTACACCATGTAATTTCCATGTAATTATTAGTATTTGGGGGTCTACCGGTTAAGGTAAATTTGGATGGACAGAGACTACACAACGGTAAAATGACAATTCCTTTGACTCTCTTAAACACAATCTGGTCTCTAAAATTATATTAAGCCCCTCTTTTATGCCGCAATTTAGTTCCTCCATTAATTCCGTCCAACATCTCGATCCTACTCCTACCTCATCCTCACTATTGTAAATTTCTCCCGTCTAACACGGTCTTCAACATCCCATTGCCAATCAGTATTCTAAGTATCCATCTTTCCTGTCTCCTTTGGATTTCTTCCAAATTTCCCTCTTCTCCACTACTTCCTCATTTGTTTGCCTTTCTGTCAATTCAATCTTTTCCCATCCTTCTCCTGACCCACATTTTAAAAGCCTTCAATATACGTGTGACATTCTGCTTCAATGGCCATGTTTCCGTGCCAACAAAATCACGCTCTATATCGAAGTTTTGACACCCTTACTTAACATCCTTACTTAAGGTCCCACCCGTCAATTCTTCCCTCTTTATGAAAGCTTCTTCACCTATTGCAAATCTAGTTTCTGTCTACTACTCTGACCATTTTGGTCCAGAACCCTTGAATTTACATGTACATAACTAGTAATAAAAGGATTATATTTATCAAAATTTCCACAGTCCACATCAAAATGGTTCACACCAGATAAAGTGAAACAAACCAAAATCGCGAGGGTAGATTCCTTTAAATACTTGGGTGTAACAATTACTCACGATCTGTCCTGGGGAAAACACATACGAGAAATATGCGGTCGTGCTAATAAAAAATTGGGATTTGTGAAAAGAGTGCTAGGTAAATGCGACGAAAAGGTGAAAGAACGATGTTTCCTTGCCTTGGTCAGGCCCCACCTAGAGTATGCTGCCAGTATATGGGATCCTCACAACATAAATTTGGTTTCGGAATTAGATCGAGTTCAGCGGAGGGGGGCTAGATTTGTCAAACATTGTTATGACCAACTCAGCAGCGTATCCACTTTGTTAGACAGTTTAGGTTGGGATTCTCTTACACAGCGGCGTTTCCAATATAGATTAAACTTATTAAAAACATTTAAAGATGGGCCCTTTTCCGATGACATCAAGGATATAATACGAACCCCAACGTATTACGGTCGAAGGGATCACGAATATAAGACTAGAGAAATAGACTGCAAGACTGACAGGTTTAAAATGTCATTTTTTCCAAGAACGATAAGGGAACAGAATGCTCGTAGTCGAAATTCCCCAGGACTTAGTTCATTACAATAAGTATTAACGTACAGGTTAGGGACTTCGCGAGGATGTGTATACATGTGTGTATGTATGTATGTATATGTATGTGTGTATATATACATATATATATGTATATATATATTTTTTTTCCTACAGGTTCCCCCCACCTTTCCTCACCTAACTCCCAACCCCCTCAACCCTTACCCTTCCCTCATGGTGCTACACCCCCTGCCACACACCTTTTTGGTGGCTCGCAGGGTACTTATGTAGATGTAGATGTAGATGTAGATAACCAATACGAATATATGACAGGTGCCAATCGCGGATATGGAAAGAACAAGGCATCAATAAAAAAATGAACATAGGGTTAAAGTAAGATTAAATCACTACATCCAATCATGTGGGAAAATGTTCGGTTATACCTAACTAGTTGATGCAGAAAATGAATAACGGTGGACGTATGGGCCGTGGAGGAGCACGCAATCAAAAATGCAAGAACAGAAAAAAGTATTTGGTCATCTATACCGAGTAAACGGGAACAGGAAAACACCCTAGGCTTGAAATTGGTAGCCAGCAGAAAGAATAAACAAAGCACGACCAAGAAATAGATGGCCGCACATCACAGAAAGAAAAATGGCTAAAAGAGAACTGCATCTTGGATATTGGGATAAGAAGAAAAATGGAGCTAAGGATGCGAGAAGTGGGAAAAGTTTACGTTTCTTGGAAAGGTCTTGGGCCAAGATGGACACAGTAGCAAGGATACATACGGTAGATTGGAGGTTTTCGAAAAGTGAGTATAGAGAAGGATGAAAACACTAAGATGGACGGGAAAAAACATACAAACTGCTACGGAAGGCAAGAGAGGAGAGAGGGTTGTTGAAGGAAATGTGAAGGACACAAAGCATTTTCCTCGCAACTTTGATTGAGGATGTAGATTTGAAGACTGTGATTGATGGGAGAACGTTATTCAGGTGAGGGGACGAAAATAATAGACATTTTGGACGGAATAAAAGGATGTAGAATGCATGCGGAATTGCATTACAATTCATTTCAGTTTCGAGAGTCAGTTGTGTATTATTAGGGAAAGCTATTGATTATTGGGGGGATCGGTCTTAAACGGTAGGCTACCAAATAATAACTTTATATGATATTTCAGTAAAATACAATGTAAAAGTTCGACTCTCGTGGGAATGAATGTCTTAAAGCGCACGCACCAATTGCCGGATGTAGAATTCGTTGCACATAAATACGAGTATTTAAATGTATCGTACAATAAAATCTCATAAACTAACTAACACATACTTTTATTTCACTGCTAAAAGTAAATCTAATTGAATTATCGTTTACATTTTTTTTAACGTAGCCACAAATGCTAAACAGTTTGTTAGAACAGTAATACCTGACGAATACGTTTATTATTGGAACTCGAAAATATAAATTGTTTTAATCAAGACTGCCATACGTGTGTGTGTGTGTGCTTGTATGAGTATATATATATTCATTGACATTGAAATAGAGATAAGGAAAATGGTAAAGGAACACATATAAAGGACGAACACAAGAGAGGTGGGGATGGCGAATGTGAGCAGATCACGAATGTAAAAATATCTTCCTCGACCGGGACTTGAACACCGGATCTCTCCACTTTACACACACACGTGTGGTATGATAATATATATATATATATATATATATATATATATATATATATATTGTTTATATATATGCATAAGTTTTGCAATTTAATGGGTCTTAGTGTGTAATCTTTGTGTGTGTGTATCTGAGTTCTATATATAAAAATCATATATAAAGAAAACACGATTCGGTAAAACTTCAAAACCAGAAGAGACTTGGATACCCAGGCACACACACACACACAAAAACATTACACACCAAGACCCATTCCATTGCGAAAACTTAGATAACTAAAATTGTTAAGAGGCACTTGCTACTTGTAGAGCTGACTTTTGAGGACTGCTGCTTGTTTAGCTTGTCTGTGCAATAATGGAACGCTACGGCCGCAGAGGAGTTCTCATTACCAATAAACAGCTGCGAAAGAGGACTCGCAATCAATATTTTCTACCATTTTATTTCTCAGATGTTATTTTGGAAAGACCTTCGAAAATTTTTTTAAGCTTAGGAAGGGCTGGAACAAAATATTTTCTGAAACCCAAGGATTACGGTATTCCTTCGAGTTTTCTTTGCCCAGCGGCACATTATGGTTCTAGAGTGCGCTCCGCGAACTCCTACGACTTGGACGAGGATAGGACTCCCAGGGCGTAGATAGAATTCCACGTGCTTCCGTGCCTTCCACAGGCCACCCGACCCAGGATGGATCGGAGGCACACGGCCAAAGGAAAGGGATGGCGAATGTGAGAAGTTGATAGATATATGATAGGTATAATGTATACATATATGGTAGGAATATATATAAATGGGTAGGCGTGGTATATATGATAGGAATATGGTATATATAGGAAGTTGATGGGGAATTTTTAAGGGATTGGATTAAGATCAGGGGTATTTAAGCGGTTGGTGTCACGTTATGCACGCGTTAATAAAGGAATCCCTAAATCTGGTTCCTACTTTTCTAGGTTCTTACTTCCTTACACCTTGATAACGAACTAGTCTGACATTTTTCTTTACTTGTCCTACGTTTCTTCCCCTTGGCCGTCATCATGGCTGTTCCCATTCCTTGACGTTCCTAACAAATCCATATTTTCTCAATGTGTGTCCGATCCATCTAGTTCTTCTTTTCCTAGCAGGGCTCCATACCGTATTCCTCCTAAATATATAATCTCTAGGTATATTTCTTCATTTTTTATATTGTCCGTCCATTGCATCTTTAGCATACATTTCAAGGGCCGTGTTTCTAAGGTGTCCATTCTTCTCTGGTCTGCATTTACAATGACTCTTGAGCCATAGAATACTACACTTTACATGATTAATTCCGCGTATCAAAACTTTTTAGTTTTATATTTATATTATTATTATCATTAAAGTAATAGTTTACAATTTACCGAGGGTTCAGTTTGCATCATGTGCTGTTTTAAAATCAAAATTTAAGATTCAAAGAAAGAATCAAAATTAATAAATATCAAGAAATTGGAACAAACTGACATATTGGAGTTATTGCATCAAGTAATTAGTAATTACTGGAGAAAGATCATTCAACCAATTACTGAAGTGCCTCAAAATTTACCAGAACGGGTTTATTGTTTCTCTGGGAAGGATATTCCGTACTTATACCTCTCTATTAATGAAGAAGTTTCCTGAGATTGTTAATTGCTCTCGAGATTCAATTTTCTAACTGTGGTTATTTCTCGATAAGTAGCCCTGCTTTTTACTCTATTGGAAACATCCAACCAAGTGACCTCATACGAAGGCCTCAAACCCTTAGTCTGGCAGTTTTACTTCTTTTGTGTAAAATTCCCATGATTAAATTTGTGTCACCTCATTCACATTTTCTTCATCTTTTTCATTATTTTTGCCCCAGACAACTTCTATGAAGCTTTCCGTGGCATGTGAATACAAGACCAACCCATCTATTGTATTCTCCATCTGCTCGTTAAATTGAATTTGCGTCACAACTAATCTATTGCCATTCAAGAGTCAACCATGACGTTCTACATTTTCTCAATAATAAAAGTATCGAGCAGAAATCTCCTGTTGTGCGAAAACTCTCGGCCGTGATCTGCCAACAGTGTTTTGAAACTTCATTTTATTACGGAAATTGTTAACGAAACGGGTTGCGCCGAGCAACTTCTGAAAACCACTCATGAATCTTTTCCCAGCCGTGTGCCACATATATGTTGGACCCCTACCCCGAATTGAGTCTGACAAGAGGAATGTCGAAACTTGCTGGCGCCCTGGGTGCAGGGATACCTTAAACACCCTACCCCCGCTCTCTATCCTCCGCGCCGACTTCTACTATCATTCATCCTACCGCAATCCCCTCAACTCAGGATTTACAAGCAGTCTTATCGTATGAATGGACCACCAAACACGTTGGTTAGTGTCGATGACTACCAGCAGTGTAATTATTCTGGATAAAATATCGTCATGGTATCGATTTCTGTATTGAAAGCTATTCGTAAAATGTTGGAATCCTGTCACAAATCCGTTCACAGCATTCAATTATATTTTTCCCATCCTTGACAAATCATAATTGAATACATTATAGTTCCTTTTCGCTCATATTTACAATTTTATTCTTCAGTAAATTTATTCTGAAAATCATGGTTGGACTTAAATATTTTACTTCGATGATATGCATTCACTAGTATTTTTCAAAATTTATACATGTTAATATATTAAGTTAATACTAATTAATACTTATAATAACAAAATATTTTTACATACGAAAGTTCATTGTTTATTTCCTGCGAATTCAAATTATCATCAGAATGTGTGCTTTATATTATAAATTTGTCGAAATATTATTCCATTCATGAATGTGCCGTATTAAAAAAATATTTCAGAAACTGGGTTATAAGTTTTTGTTGACATCTCTAAGAAATATAATGCACAATGATGAACAAGGTCTATTTATATAGTTTAGTCGTATGAATACGTCGTATAGTATTAGTAATTCAGGATAGTCATAGTGTATAGTCAAACAAAAGGGCAACACTCGTCCCAATAAGGTTGAACTAGCAAGAAACGTGTTAGCTTGAACTGAACTTCAAGACCCTTTCCTACAAACCCCGCCGTTGACCGTCAGCTGCTCCTATGTCGCATGTCGTCGTAGTGACCCGTCATAACAGCAAGCTGGCGTCTGTTTATTTCTATGGTGCATGCCCATTGCCCACATGGCCACTGGTTTTAATTGTTGAAAATATTGAATCTCGTATTTTCATATTCGTGTTTTTATTCATGGCGCGAACACAAGTTAAGAAATATGACTAAAATAAAAAAAGCGTATGCACCTGAAATCCCATGGAAATCTTTTATGTACCTATCAACTTCGCATCATGTGGCAGCGATACGCAGTTCGGGGAAATAGTGCGAAGAATATAAATTCGTGAACCGTTCCCACTCAAAATATGTGTGTTATCACCACGGAAATATTTTTCCAGGAATATTTTTAGAGTTGTGGGGTGACAATGAAGGCCTTTTTATTGCTTACTTTGAAAGCGTTGTGAATGGAATAAAATTACATTAACCTATATTATTATTCAAAATTAAAATTTTTCTGTGTACCACAAGAAAGTTGCAATAAATTTCTGATTTTTAGAACTAGAGACAATTTAACAATATTTCCCGTAATAATAATGTAAGGTTTAAATTATTGGTCTCTTCGTAGACATTTAATGGCTTTAGTACAATTTTTCACACAAAAATGACATCACATGAAATATTTAAACGGCAAAGTGGAAAACATGCAACGCTAGCATTCGGTTCTCTTAATGGAGGGGGTAAATTGGTGCGGTTACCCAATGCTTAAAGCATTATGACCAGGGAAGCCGAGGTCAAACCATGGTTACACCTTAAATAAACTGCAAATATCCGGATATCAACTTTTACTGGGAAACTGTAGGTGGCACAGGGAGAGAAATTGACTGATTCTACTGGAAAACAGAGTGGGTCTGTACATTTGTCAAGTAAAAGAAGAAACCCCTTTTTTGACCCAGTTCCAAGAACCTTTTCGTCGATAAGTATCAAGGTAAATGGCAATTATTTCTGAAGCTTTTTTTCTGCCATTTGACAGATCTACTCCTCGACGCGACCCTAATGGGGTGCGTGTTCTCAATATGATTTCACAATTTTCCTCCAAACGTACTGATCCCAAAACTTCTATTAGACTTCCATTTAAAAGGTCTCATGAAGCGATGGCCTAATAAAGACAGTAGGCAATGTAAAAGCGAACGAGAAGTGATACAGGGGAAGGTCCTAAAAGAGGTGCATGGAACAAGTTAATGACAGAAATTGAAGAGCAGGAATATGGTGATATGAAGAAATTATTACAGGAATTGAGTCGAGAGGCGCAAGACACCATCTTGAAAACCATTTGCATCGATTATAACGAATGATTTGAAACCTTTGGTATTCCATGGGCCCCATATTGTCGCATAACGGAATGAGGCAAATTACTCATGCACACTGAAAAATTCTTTCCGAATTCAAGTGGAAAGACCTTAAACAGGACTTCTAGGAGAGATTTGAAAATCTATGCTACGCTATTTTCGCAATTTATGTTAAATATAATCCTCGTCGCATATCATTCCACTGTTTATTTGATTTTTCGGATTGCTAAATATGAATAGGAAAGAATCTCAATCTCGAAAAATTTCATCTCATTACAGAAAAACATCAATGCAAGGGAAGAGATTAGCATACATTTCTCTCGTATATTTAGGGAATGCATTCCAATACCGTCGGGAAAACCGAAGATTCTCTTTTAAGTTCTGTATTATTTCATTTTGTTCTCTTCGTCGTTCTATATTCATACACTGTACCCCCCGGTAGGTACGCCAGATGTTGGTTGAGTACATATGATATTGAGTAGTCTTTATTTATTACAAGACTTCAATGTTTTTTGCGTATGTCTCATCTGGTATAAATTCGGAATTACCTTGGGCAAAGATACTCATTTATTTCTTATTGATGTCTTGAAAAATAAACTTATAAAATATTTCATTTTTTCAAATAATTACGCTACATGCTCTCTTTTGCTTGCCTATTGTCTTGGGCAATCTACTTCCGTTTTGATGTCCATCGATAATTTTGTCCACACACACGAATTATTAAATTCAGCAATTTATTTGGTTTAATGAAAGGCAAAAAATACGTATATTTAGAGCAGAAAATTTCATCAGAAATTGTGTCTTGAATACTCAACGCTACATCTTTTTCAAGGTTGTAGTTAGGTATTGTAATATCTTTAGAATTACACGTTTTACGGAAATTCACCTCTGGAAAAAAGCATATAGAATTTGTCTCATGCATAGAACAGTATTCCCTACGAAAATACCATGAACCATGAAAACGATTTAAATGTTAATTATAATGATCGCATTATTGTGTAATTTATAATTTAGAAGCTACAGACGAAAATTTTGACTAAATTAAAGAAAATATTTCAAAGAATTTTGAAGATTCACATTGAAAGTCGAAAAAAAAATATTCAAAATAAAGTGTCACCTCCGGTTGGTTAAAATGTTGATTAATATTATTTGTTCTACAATTATTAATGCATCCAAATATAAAGTTTTGTATTTGTATGATTATTCAATTGCGCTATTATTTTCCAAGTGGACATTTGCATTGACATGCGAACTCTAAAATCAAACGTCGAAGAAGATGCATGCACGAGAAATCATCACAATTGAATAGAAGTCCTCAAAACGTATTGCCACTAGAAAAAGGAATTCTATTTTTCCACAATTCCTAAATTCATCCCACACGATATAGAACAGAAAGTAGGACACCAAGACTTAGAAATGGCCCTTATTATGCATGGTCAGTTATGGCTAGTGTAGCATTACCTAATCTTGAAACTCTAAGGTGTTGAAGGAAAAACGCATTTCTCAGAGAAATGTACGAAATTCTTTGGCTCTTTAAAAGCATTGTACAAGGTGTGGCAACAGTACTTTTGTTTTTCAAACGCAAAATTTTTTCATAAAATGAAGTTATGTTTCCGCACCTTGTGTTAAAGTTTCATTAAAGATATTTGCCTAATCTATTTCTAATGGAATACTGCCATTATCTGCGATCATAATTGCACCTAAAGGTTCATTAAAATGAAAATATTAAATATACATAACATATATATATATATTTCCTATTTCTAAAAAGGATTTCTTCAGGAGCAGTCTCTCAGTTAAATTAGTGATCAAACGAGTATACTTCAGGCATAAATGCACATATCTATTAATATAGATTACAAGAGAACATCGGCAAAGTAAGGGTAAAAATGTGTCGCTATCCCTTTGGCAAACGAAGACAAAACCCTTACTCCTTTGGGAAAAGGCCGCCTGGCCTGTTGGAGGGGCGCAGTGCATGTTCCTACTATTTGCGCAAGGAGCATTTATCTCCCTTTGTAGCCCCGCTGTGCGCCCGGGCCGCGGAGGCGTGTGCTGAATTTCAACCGGCCTGCCAAATTTGTCCGAGGTGCGCGCGCTAGGGGCGATAAAAACTTATATATATCCCACAATATGCGGCTGCATTGGGAGCGAAGGGGTCGGCGGTAGTAGGGGAGATTTGGGTTCCTTCGACCCCTTTCCCGGACGGGCGGGTGGGCGGGCGTGACGCCGGGGGTAAGATGGTGGTGGTACACACTCCTCCGCCGCCGCCACGTAATCACCGTTGTTTTCCTTCCGCCTTCCCGGAGGAGCCGGGAGATCTTATCTCTAGGCGACGTTCCTCGCCTCTCGCGGGTCGCCCTGCTATGCCAAAATAAAAACCCCGCCTCCACTCCGGAGTTGTTTGTGAGCTAGTGCTGCCCTGACGGCGGCGGCGAACACGGAATGGGTGTACGTACAAGGGAAACGGGGATGCAGGGGTCACGTCGGGGTTTTCCGTCGGTGAAAATGAGTCGTGGGGAGGGGCATTCAAAGGGTGGCGAGTTGGGCGAATAAAGAGTGATGGAAGGAGAGGTCTTGGGGAAACGGATAAGTGATTCGGAACGCATGGAGAGATATGATTTATACATTTACGCAAATATTGTATTCGAGATAGGTTAAAGCAGTAGGCGATCGGTTAAACAATTTGA
Source organism: Hetaerina titia (assembly GCA_037158775.1). Taxonomy (NCBI): domain Eukaryota; kingdom Metazoa; phylum Arthropoda; class Insecta; order Odonata; family Calopterygidae; genus Hetaerina; species Hetaerina titia. Next base: position 74,142,682 of record CM073775.1, on the reverse strand, counting down.
GTCTAAGTACCCCAAATTAAAATCCGACCCAATTTCTTCCTCCGTTTCCATAATTGACTGAAATGACTCTCATAAATCTGGGCGTAAGTGCGTTGGGATTCTATTAATCGCTTATCTCAAGTCAGCGCCCCACGCAACGGTGCTAAATTCGATTGGGTCGCCGCAACGACCACAGCTAGTCCTGGGACAGGGGCGCCGTAAAAGAAAATTTCCTTACGCTCGGAAATATCTCGTAGGGTCCTTTAGTATATTTACGTGCAACCTTATACAGCGGGGTAAAGTGGAGACTATTAAGTACCTACTTACCAAGTTAGCCGGCATCAAACGGTGAGTGCAATTATAACTAGAGTTCAGAAAAACATGGTCAATACTCAACCTCAGGGGAAAGAGATTGAGTTAAAAAGTAAAAGAAATATACACAGCAAAGTAAGGGATTTTTAAAACGGAGTGAGCGAGAGAGATAGAGTGTAGAGCCGAAATTTGGAATATGATTAAGTCTGAATGAATATATAGGAGTAGAATGAATGGATAAATAGTTTATAGGTGTAATTAATAGAAAAATTGAAGCAAATTAACCTAAAGGGAGTGTTTAATGAGACAAAGATTTTTGCTTACAAAGTTATGGAAAGATGGACACAGTGCCAGAGGTGAATCCAGGAGAGACCCAATTAGGTGGACGTCATCCCACTTAACTCTTGACGAATATGGTTTTCTTAAATAAAATGAGAATAAAAAATTAATTAATTGGCCAAAAACTAATTTGGAATATCTGCTCATTCCTGACGCTGTAGTCACCGTTATGATCTATAAATTAGTGGCATGACTATAGTGTCAAATTTACCATGATTTAAAACTTCAATTTTAGGACAGTCGTTGTAAAATTATTTATTTATTATTCGGCTGTGATTGTCGTCAATAATCAAATTAGATGGAACAGTCACCCATAGTATACTATATACTGAGGCATATGGCGGAAAATATGGTTGTAAAAATGAAGGAAAGGTATACACGTGCTCAGAAAAGAACATCACAAATAATAGCATATTGTAATCTAAATTACTTTTAGCATACTTATACGAGTGAATCACAAAAAAAACGAAACTTGCAGTCTCGCGACCTTATTCAATCTTCCTTGTTTTCTGGAGAGTCTCTATTAATCGCTTGGAATTTTACCGAGATAGGATGAGTTTTTGAGGATCCCTGAAAAAAATATTGCACCGCATATTAAAGAACTTCTCGAATTACTCGAATAACCTTCGTAGTTGTAATAGTTAGGGATACAACGGTGATGAGTTGATTATTTTCACATCGTTTCGAAAACTCTTCCCATAGAAAGCATTTTATAATGAAAGAATATTAATTCCTGAGTTGAAAATCAAACCCTTATGATCAGGGTCATGTCTGCTGGAGCTAACGTTTTCTTAGGTCCATTATTACTATAAGCATCCATCATGCGATTTATAATGACTATTCCCTTCGTTACTCTTCTAATTGAGAGCTAACGTAAACTTAGCAATTCTACTTATCAACATATTATTGAGTTTATGCTTTTCTTCGTTCAGTTCTTTGAAATCATCGTCAGCGCAAAATTTTCTAACTTCTTCGAATGTTCCTTATTAACGTCTCTTCATGTTCGATTATGGTGATTAAATCTCCACGTAGTTTTTGCATAGACAGCGGCTACACAACGGTACAACCACAATTACCTTGCCCCGCCTAATAAAACGTAAGTTGACATTCATATTCACAACAAACCCCTCTTCAATTCCGTGTACTTCTTTTCACCCTTATTTCCATCCAACATCCCTATCCTTTCCTATCCCTACGTTGCTTGACTAAAAACCTCTTATTCCCCACAGTCTTCACCATTCTATCGCCAATTAAAATACTCTAAAACCACCATTCCTCCTTCTTTTCTTCCAACCACGCCCTCTCCTCACTCACATGCCTAGTATTCTATCGTTTGATTTACTTTACGACTATTTTACATGTTTCATCCCACTCCATTCCCACTTCTAAGAAGCTACCTACCTTATTACTATGATCATCCCGGTCTAAGACTCTTCCAAGAAACGTACACTTTTTCATCTACTCTCGTTTCTGCCCACCTATTTTAACGTTTAACCTACCCTTGCTCCTTCTTGAAAAATATCATAACCTTTTCTTTCCTTACATTGATGGGTATCCTATTCGTATTACACTGGTTTCCAACGTGGTAGGCAATGACTAAAACTCATTGGGTACATAAGGTTTTCCAGAAATATCCGGTTCCTGTTAGAAATCAAACGACTTGGGGTGAATCTGATGATGTCCAGAAGTGTACCCAGGAATCGAACCGGGGCCTTTCGGTCATGGGTCTCCTGATCAAAGAATCGGAGATTTGGTTGCATAAACCATCCGCAGATTCAGTGTAATTTACGTTTCCTTGATTGCTCAAGCGGCCCGGCAAATCGAAGATCCGTGGTTCAGCTCCCAGGTAAGGAAATTTTCTTGCACTTGTGACGATTCCGATTGATTGTGACGTGTTCCTATCCCTTTTTCTCATATGTATTTCCGAGTAAATAAATATGTGGTCGCCACTTGGTGAGTTTTCTTATTTAAATATGTTTCTATGTATGAAATATGTATATATATATAAACCATATCATGTATATAAATTAATAAATAAAGATAAAAATATAATATTTATCTTTAATTAAAGTTTCACGGATGTGTATAACAATAATTTAACCGAAAAATGGAGATATAGCTAGAGAACAAAAACACAGGTAAGCACATACACATGCAACTCACACACGTTCCTAATTTTCGGTGGCCAAACCACCTTGCTCATTTCTTCGCCATATGGTGGGTTTTTGTCTTTGAATGTGTATGTGTGTGCGTGTGTGCGCATATATATATATATATATATATATATATATATATATATATATATATATATATATATATATATATATATATGTATATATATATATATGTATATATATATATAACTTTTGGACGGCACAATAGAACACAGAATAAAACAGATAACACGTAAAAGGACACTCACACTGTAGATGATTTAAGCTTTCGGCCTACTCCGAGGCCTTCTTCAGGACAGTCTGACCTGAAGAAGGCCTCGGAGTAGGCCGAAAGCTTAAATCATCTACAGTGTGAGTGTCCTTTTACGTGTTATCTGTTTTATTCTGTGTTCTATTGTGCCGTCCAAAAGTTATATTGCTCTCGTGAGTACTTCCGCTTCATCTCTATATATATATATATATATATTTTTTTTTATTAGGTAATCTACCGGTTAAGGTAGGTTTTTGGATGGACACAACTATCAAATAAACATTTTGTGACTCCCCACCTAGCAAACTAATCTATGTCAGGTCCCTCTTCATCTCGGTGTACTTCTTTCCTCCCTTCATCCCGTCCAACATCCCTATCCTGTTCCTACCCTTACCTCGCTTGCCCAACATTCTCCCCTCTATTACCCTCTTCAACATTCCACTACCGCTCAATACGCCTTTCATCCATTTTTCCTGCCTCCATAGGATTTCTCTCAACAAACCCCTCTCCTCCCCCACCATTTCTAGTACTTCTTCATTTGTTTTCCTTTCGGTCCATTTCACCTTCTCCATTCTTCTCCACACCCACATTTCAAAAGCCTCCAATCTACGTCTATCCTCCTGCTTCAGCGACCACGTTTCCGCGCCGTACATAGCTACGCTCCATATCAAAGTTTTTACCAGTCTTGTCTTAACATCCCTACTCAACGTCCCCGTCATCAACTCCCTCCTCCTTGAGAAAGCCTCCTTGCCTAGCGCAATTCTTCTCCTTACGTCCCTACCACTTTGACCGTGTTGGTCCAACACACTTCCGAGATATGTAAACTGTTCTACCTGCTCTATTTTTTCCCCGCCTATTTTAATATTTAGCTTAGCCTTTTTCTTTCTGGAAAATCGCATAACCTTTGTTTTATTAATATTTATTCTCATCCCATATTTATCGCACTGAACCTCCAATTCACTCAACAATGCTTGCAACCCCTTGGCTGACTGAGCAACTAATGCTTGGTCATCAGCAAACCTAACCGATTTTACCAATTCCCCTCCGACTTTCATTCCTACCTCCAGTTCTTCCCATGCCTCTTTAATCATTCCCATCCCTCCCATGGACTACAACCTTGTCGTGGTGGAAGGGCTTGTGTGTTCCGATGACCCCTAGAGCTGTGCTGGCGGGAGTAAAAATAATTACTCCTGGAAGGGTCACCCATGCCAGATAGGTCGAAGGTTAGGAGCCAGACGAAAGGTAGTCCACGCAGCGTCTGTTCCTCAGTGAGGCGGCTGCATTGGCGTCTGACCCCAGTGGGGCGGCCATTAAGTGATGGTGTCACGTTAAAAACACTATTGAGGAAGGCAACGGGAAACCACCTCAATTATGATTCCCAAGAACATAATGATGGGCACTATAGATAATATGAGTCCTGGCAACTACGGGACTCGGCCCAAGAGGCCGTGTGTCGTGCCCGGCAGCGGGAGAGGCAAGGCTTCCGCGGTCGTCATCCCACGAAACCCTTGCAGGGAAGAAATAACTGCAGCAGGACAGAAGACTCAGAAGAAGGCGAAAGTAGTTAGAATAGGAACCTGGAACGTCAGGACAATGTTGAGGAGAGGCAAATTAGAAAATATTAAGCGAGAGATGGAAAGAGGTAATATAGATGTTTTAGGCCTCTGCGAGGTGAGATGGAAGGATAGCGGGGATTACTGGAGTGACAATTATATATATATATATATATATATATATATATATATATATATATATATATATATACACACACACACACACACACACACACACACATATATATATATATATATATATACACACATATATATATATATACATATATATATATATTTTTTTTTTTAAATAAAAATACAGTGTCTTGACCAAGTATGAAATTCACACATCCGGGTAGGGGGGCCAGTTCCTTTCCTTATAGCGGCTATGGTTTCCCATGAAGATTTGGTTCCCAAAAAATCATATACTCGTATGTAGTGAATGAAAGCAAACTTTAGGTGATGCAAATGGTGACAACAAACACAGTTACATATAAATTTTTGGGCTCCTTAGCCTTCTTCAACTTGGTTGAGGAGTAAGTTACTCTTAAAACATGTTGGAGAAAGTTTAAAAACCCGAAAATTAACGTGTCTTCGAGTATTTTATGCATTGCTTGCCCTACAAACATATGCCTGTGCTTTTTTCAAGACTATTACAACTGGTATCATAAGGCTAGAGTTTTATACTTCGTGCGGAAAGAATCTTCTATGCCCGATTCCGCTCCTCTACCTAAACATATGTTATCGTGGCGCTCGTTCTCCGTGACACCCGTGGAAGCCCGAGGAAGAACTCTCCTTCGGCTCTAATCTCGCATGCGAACGGCGCATGGCCGAAGGAATACGCAGAGGGAAAAAGAAAGCCTCCACAAACTCGTTGATAGACTCGTCCATATTCAATTTACAAAGTGCATTCGATCAGGGTTGAGTTCGAGAAAAGTTATTGAATACGCTGGAGCGGAAAGCCGCGGTTTCATATTTGTTTCGATCGCAAGAGCGTGGATTTGCTGCGATTGAATCAATTCCTTTTTATTCACGGAGATGGAAAATATCCGGCTCATATGTCATTTCACCGCCCTAATAAACGTGAAAAAATTTCCTGAGTTGTTATCCACGCATCCGGATGTTTCCGCAGTCATTTGTTTGCGGGTCCTTGTTCCCAAAATAAATGAGCGTGAGGGAGATGAAAAACAGTAGGTTCTCCACTGAACAGAACTATCTAGAATTTAAATGGTGAGCTGCCCTTTTCTATTCCTGCCTCGACCAATCGAGTACGGTTGTGTACAATTCGGGAATCCCTGTGACCTCTTTTGTTGCTAGTCCACTGAGAAAATCACCATGGTTGCAAAGTTGGGTGGATTGGTCCTCACGTAAGTCAACCGTTGCCAATTTCAACTAGGATAAGAACTTTTGTTGTGGTTTACTACTCATAATCGGGAAAAAGTTGCATATTTCTCTCAGTTAATGGTATCTCTAAAATCCAATTTTCGCAAATATAAATAATAGAATGATTGACACCTTAAGTGGGGCATCAGTCTTCCATTTGCTATCTTTTGTTATCACTTAAAACCAACCAGTAATACTGAAATCATCCATGATTGCCGAATGGCTCGTAAATATGGCTGTGCATTAATACACGAAGAAGATAAACCACTTAATATACCAAGATCTATCTGAAAAACATATGGATACGACGTAAATTAAGACTTCGAAATACGTTGTTTATCCTCTTAGAATTCATCACCATAAATATCTCCAGCTCTACAAATCAGATATGAGTTTTTTTCGTCCTTGGAATTTTTTTGACCTCATGTCATGAATCATCTGAGAAAATCCATGAATGTCACACTCCCATGTAGCAGCTCGCTCATACATTTGTACAAGTAAGTTCAAGTAACAGAATATACTACCACTATAAAAATGATAGTCGTTAGGTATCGTCCAAGATCTCCTTTAATTATACATATATCGTTGGATGGATATGAGAATGGCAAGAGTATTTAAGCAAATTATAACAGAAGTATTGTGTGATCAATGTAATAATCAAAAGAAATCATCAAGAAATTTAGCAATTTATAAAGTTTAAATTCGCTTGAAAAAAATTTGAGTAAGTTAGTACAACTAAAATTTGTAGTCAAATTAATCAGCCGGCAACATCTCCTAAAAATACAATCGAAAAACTTAGCAACGAAATTTTTAAATGCAACAAAGTTTTCATTATGTCTCGATTCCACAATATCACGCCTGATTCTTCACTTTTCGTAGAATAAAGCTGTTTGAATTCAATTGAATGGCGAAGAATAAACGTCTTTAGACTTAATTAAATTGTATTGGTACTAGTTTCGGCACGCAGCCTCCCTTTAAAACATTGCATCTATAACGAAAGCGTCCAACAACATAGACATTTTAAAACGCTGCGAGGTTAACCGCAATAAATTATTCTTGACTGGGACACTGACGTAGTTTCCTCACCGCGACAACCCCTCTTTCATCCAGGCTTTCACCAATTTTTGTCGGAGAGTGGTGGAATGAGGACAAGCATTTTGAACAAAAACTCTCTCCTGACGGAGGCTTGTCCTTCTCTGGAACGTTTGTTATTCCGGAATCCCACCAAGCAAACTACCGATGCAAAGCGCGTGAATGTTTTCTTATCGAAAAAAATCCATGCTCGAGGAGGAAGAACTGCTACCCGCGAGTGGGCGAAGGGCAGCCAGTGCGGGATTTTTCCTCCCTCTGCCCCGTCTCTCTCTCGTTCCTCCCACTCGTGTGACCTCCCAAACCCTTCCTCCCTCTCCCTGTTCCCTCCTTTAAATCTCCTCCTACCCATTCCTGCTCTCAGGCCCCGTTCTCCCCTCCTCTCGCCACTCTTTCCCCCGCGCAGACCGCAAAACGGCTCTGTTTTCAGCGACACCCTCCGACCCCCCTCCCAGCCTCCGACCCGTGCAAACGACCGAGAGATGCCAATTGCGCATTCCCCGCCCACCCCATCCCCGAAAATTTCCGCCCATATCGATTCGAAAATGCCGCCTCGGCGGCTTACGGGGGTGGCAGCAGCGTCGGTGGCAGTGGTTGGTGCTCGCGAGGGTTGGTTCGGGCGACCGAGCGACCGACATATTCTCCGCATGCACATAAACACGCCCTCGTTGGTTTGCACTCGACCAGAAAAATGCGCTAAATGGGGGCGAGGAGCGAAAAGGAAGGCCCGGGAAGATAAGACGGATGGGTACACAAAACGTCAAGACTGAGAGGCAAGATTGAGACTTCAACATCATCTTCCACCATCTGCCGAGGCAGTGCGAGTGACATTAAACTCTGTTATGATAATATGTAAAATACTGCCACTGCGTTTACAGATCTTGACAGAGGATCATTAGAAAAATGTACGATGGGTACTATGTTTAACAACTGCAGGCATTTAGTGGAAAGTTTCAGGCCTGATACTCAACTAGTAATTCGTCGACCGAGTTTTTCTCAAACCTTAGATATATAATCGAAATTTGAACACCAAAATAAATAGCTTCGAGATGTCTGTTTTTTCGCCGAAAATACGAGATGGAAATAACTCCAAAGATCCCCAATCCCCGAACACCCTTTTGCATTTCCCTCCCACTTACACTGGCACTGGTAACCCAAACTGTACATTCGATGAATTTTTGGGTATATATTTAGAAGCCGATCGCTATATTTCTTTATTTAGCCGACCAAACATGGACCTTGGACGCACAATCACACCATTTTACCCCATCGGACAATTCTCACTAAAGCGTTTTGAAAGCCTCTCCAATGAGCTATCTCCTTAACAGAGTTGCATTATAATCATGAACTGCGATTTGCATAGTTAGACGATGTAAAGAGTAGAGGAGATACGAGTACACTCGAATTTTATTAAAAACGTTACTGCATTTTCTACGCGATAAATTGTCATCGGAAAAATCACAAAAGGTAAAAAATTGTTAGATATATGGATTATATATTTTAGTTTTAATATGGGTTCAAAACTGTCGTAAAAAATAATGACACACTTGGAAAACTTAAAAGACATAGTATTTATCCTTTTAATTGAATCTACTGAAGAAAACCTTACTGACGGTTTGGCTAAAATTATAACGCAGAAAACATTAATACACATTAATAAACATTAATACACAGGCTTATTATAAAATAAAAGGTATATTGTGAAACACATTTGGCATTCGACATCACTCTTGACAAAATGCTATTTATTATAATATTAATAATGTTACACTATTATGATAATGCTTCCACCTTTGTATAAATCTTTCAAAGGAGAAAAATCATTGAACTCAGATTCTTATGACAAGCAAAGATTCATGCAAATCAGCGATTGAGTATTATCCTTGGATGCAAAATTTGCCGCTTATAAAAATGTACATTTAATATTGAATGACGCGCTTGGTGACGGATTAGGAAATTATGCTTGCCTCCGCTTATATTTTTCAGGAGTAATAATTTTTCAACAGACCGGCTCGCTTTTGGGGTAATTAAAGATTTATTGAGTTCAAACTTAAAAAACATTGGGGTGGGAATGGGAGTGAACGAATAGATGGGGATGGAAAGCCAATGCGCTGGGGGGGGGGGAGATGAGGAAGCGGGAGTGGGTCGGTGTTTGTTATCTTCTATCGCCGGTGGGGGGTCGGGACCGGGGTTCGAGGCGACAACGACTCAGGGGGGCCCGATTGGCGGCGGGAAAGGTCGACCTGGATCCGAGGTGAAGCCGACGCTAAACTCTGGCGTTGATTGGCGATATGTCAGCGACGTGGATTGATGACAAGGACTCCCACACCACTGCGTCCGCCCTCCAGGCTCTAATCCCAGCTCCCTCACTCCATATATCCATGCAGTGTCACTCTCTCGACCTCTCTCCCTCAGCATCTCTCTCCGTCCGATCCTCACTGGCCTCTCTGACACGTCCTCACTCTCCCCCTTCGCATCTGTTGGTAAATGCGCTAGTCCTTATCACTTGGCGATAATTGAATTTTCACTCATCAAGGCAGAAGACATAAAAATGTTCTTCGCGGCTAAGTCTTATCTAGCAAGGAACAGTGGCGAGGTCAAGTGCCGACGGAGGAAGGAATTTATTTATTCATTAAATGCATTAAAAACCGAAAAATAAATGCCATTCACAGAGGAAATACTCATGGAGAATGGAACATATAAAAAACTAAAAGAATGACTCATCTGCGAGATATTTTGGTGGTCCCTGTCAGTTTCATAATTGTATGAGTATTTAATTCTGAGATAGGGGTTTGGGATCATGGAAGGTATCAAAAGCATGTTTTTTTGCGTAATCCTTTCCTCTACAAGAAGTTTTTGTAAGTAGTGTAAATGTCCAATAACTCCAAATTGGTGATGTTTCTTTGAATATGATATATGTACATGCCAATATGCTATCACTATTATTGATCTTCTATGGTTTAAGGTAGGTTTCGATAGTACATATACTCTAAAACAGTACAACGATACTTTTCTTTGTCCCTTCCAAAAAAGACACTGCCTGAGTTTCAAAACAACAACAAACCATTATTCTATTCCGCATAATTTCTCCCTCCCTTAATTTCGCCCATTATGCCCATCTTATTTCTACCCCTTTATCGTTCGTATAACAACCTCTATCCCCCATGTCTTTATGTATATCCATGCAATCCCCGGGTCTTTCACCGTCTTCAACAACCTGCACCAATGAAAACGCTCTAAAAACAATTTTTTCTCTATCCTTCCATCCATTTAATCATTTCCATCCTTCTACGTACCATAATACTAAGATCCTCCAATTTATGCCAATCATCTTATTCAACGAACATTTTTCCGCGACGTACAAAACCACGCTACATATCAAAGTTTTAACGAGCCTTTGCTAACATTCTACTCAACATCCCTGACAGCATTTTCCTCTTCCTTAGGAAAAAAAGATTCTTTACTTAACACATCTCTTCTTCCCTACAACTTAAACTGATTTAATCCAAAATAATTCCAAGAGAGGTAAACTTTTACCTGTTCTATTTTATTAACTCCTATTTTTATCTTTTAATTTAGCTTTCCTCTTTCTCGAAACCATATAACATTTATTTGTCTCAATAATTCTCATTTCACACTAATGGTAATAACTTTTCAACTCTTTCAGAAATGGTTGCGACTTCTTGGCCGGCTAGCAAATTAAAGCTTGAAAATCCGTATATTATGTGTGTGTGTATATATATATATATATGTATATTTCAGAGAGATGTAAAGAAAATATATGCATTTATATTTATATGGCAAAGACATCATCATTCCAGCAAGCTAACTCCTAGATAGTGTATATGATAAAGATGTAGCTACGACAAGTCAAACATTACGACGAGATAGAAAGGTTATACAAGAAATTAAAATCAAATAAGGCAGTGGGGATAGATAACTTTCTCGTGGAATTTCTTAAGGTTAGAAAGAAATTTAAGAGGAGAAGTTTTGATGGACTAAAACGTAGCATTTTCAAGGGAGAGATTTTTCCGGTAGATTTCGTCCGATCAAAATAACTGAAAGACAGTAATATGTAATTGCTGCAGGAAATAAGTTTGATTTCGCACGTAGATAAAGTGCGAGGGGCGAGGATGAAGAGAAGGACAAATGATTACTTAGGAGATGATTAGATTGAGTTCAAAAAAGGAGAGGCACGGGTGATGCCAGAGCAGTAAAGAGATCACTACTAGAGAGAAACACTGAATCCAATCAGGATACATTTTTCTGTTTCGTTGATTTCAAGGTGTTCGAGAGTGAATTAAGCAGAACAAATAAGTATTGCACAAAATAGGAGCAGATTGGAGAGGCTAAGGTCTTATTTAAAAACTCTAAATACAACAGACTGTTCAAATGTAAATGGGGGAGGGAGAGTCAAGGTTAGTAGTAAGAAAAAGAGTTGAGATAGGGATATCAATACCACGCGTAACTTTCATCGTATTTGTATAGGAAATGGTAAAAAATACTTGGAAAAAACTGGAAATAGTAATATAAGTACATGTAGGTTAGTAATTTATTGAATTAGTAAGGTTTGCGAATGATCATTTAGAGGGACAATTAATGTAACTATTAATATTTTAACACAAAGAAAAATCAATCAACTAGTAATATACATAATCATAAAATATATCTTCCCTTCCTTCGATCGTTTTAATAGTTATAATTTTGTTCTCTCTGACAGGAAGTAAGATTTAAAAATCTCTAATCTTTAAATTCATTGCTATCTCTCATAAAGTTAAGGTCTTATGAGACATTTGTTATGCTTCTAAACCAAAGGTCACGAGTGGGACGCCTACCACAGCCATGCATGCTTTTCATTCTAAGGTTTAAGATAGTATCTTTTGCTCCTACATTTGCTTAGTAGGCAAGGGTGAAATATTATGAATTTTGACAAACTCCCCGCCACGTCCAATTATGGTCAGGTTAAATAATTTTCTTCCGTGGTATGTGAGTAAATACGAGTTTCATTAATTTAGGAAGCGATAAGGTATTGGGGTTAAGTATTTTGTCCTATTTCGCCTAATTTCTGTTTTCTCCCATGACTGCAGTTAAGGGACATAAAAAATGGCTAATGATAGGTTAAAAACTGTTTCATAAAACTTCATGCTTATTACTGTAATAGTTCTAAAATGTTTGCTCTCGGGAGAATTTATAATGGTGGAGTTTGACTTGAACGGAACGAATTTTTAGGGAACTGCCATAGTTATGAAACTACGTCAATTCATTATGACCCGGTGTCTCAGATTTATTTCTTATTTTATGCAAAATGGTCGTAGAACGTACTAAATTCGATCTTGTTAAATCTTAGTAACTCTCATTTTAGATGTTTTACGAATCTGAAATTCCAACTTTTGAAAAATTATACCCTTGAAAAGTAGACTGTAAATTTTACATTGATCATCATATTCTTAAAGCAGAGCCTTGTCGTTGCAGCCATTGATTTCTCTCCATTGCCGTTCTTTTCAGTTTATTGTATGTTTTTACTCTCATAGCACTTTTTATACCATCTATTAATTTCTTTCTTGGCCTTCCTCTTCTTTTTTCCCATTATTTTCCCCCCTCCATTATATAGTATTTTCCAGGAAGATGTTCAGTTTCGGAATATGCCCAACAAATTTCATTTTCCTTTTCTCCATCTCTTTCATAAGATACCTTTCCTCTTTAATTACTCTTAATGCTTCTATGTTGTTTCAAATTTTGCATTAACACAAGAAAAACGCTACTATCTTTACAATGCATTCAAAGTTGGTATTACTTATAAATAACATTAAAGAAACTGAGCATAACACTCAGACACTCTGTACAGATCATAAAAACACCCGTAATCGTTTAAGGAGAGTACATTAATCATGGGAGCGGCACGGTATGGTCAGATATCAACGCATGTAGGCAATGACGGCAAATGAGCACTTTCCTTTTCCCACAACTTTTAAATTAGGAACAGATGCTGGAGTTGCGAACTGAGAAGTGTAATTTTATCCACATGCTATAGGAAATTTAAATTAAAAACCTTTTTTAGCTGATACCATTTGTAGAAAATATTTCTCAATACAACGTATAAAGAGAGGAAGAGAACGCAAATACCTTCTCAAGAAGATAGAACTTCCACAAGCAATTTCTTTAAACTAAAAATAAATAGCAATATATTAATTCCATTTCAAGAAGTGACGTAAGTTTACTATAAAATACTTAACATTACCAACTTTCTCTATTTCATTGAATTACATGGTTTTTTTAAAATTGGTGGAATGCAAGACTGAATGGTAAATACATTAACAACCCCTTTCTGAATGGCGAACTGCGGGGTCAAGGGAGTTAATGCCCCTCCCACCATCAACACCCATGGAGCTTCTGAACCCTGAACCGCTGTACGTTGGATACTGAGGGATTGACTTAACAATCAAAGGGGTACGTGCTCGATGAACCGTTTGGATAAGATAGTAAACAGAGCGTTGTTGGCTCCAGAATTATCGATGGATTGAATCCCCATCTCCGTTAAAAAAGCGAAGGCAATGGCAGGTGGAAGTTTTTTACTCGTCTGAATGGCGTTACATTTCTAAAATTAATTTTACTTTCTTCGCTTGAATGATTTACTGGCATACCGCTTCATGGGGTTCCCGCCCAATGCTTTTTTTCCTGGTTAATTAGGAAATATCTGCCGTGACCCATTTTGAGCAAGCTAGCGGGTCCGTTGAAATAAATAAGTCTTGCTTTACTTCGCACTATTTTATATAGCTGTATTAGCTTCCAGTACAAAACTAGATTTCTGATTATTACCGTAACACTGAAATATGGTTGGATATTTGTATCTCTCCATTGGATATATTTATATATATCGTTTTTATATTTCCGTTAGGGTCCCTTGCCACTTGAAATGTATAGTATCGTTGTATAAAAAGTTTTAAAACTGCAGTCATATTCATTACAATAAAATTGCCTACTCTATAGCTAAAAGAGATAAGATCGCATTGGTTAGTAGGAAAACAAATTTTATTGGTCGCAAATAAGGAAATATTCCAGCGGAATTGAAGCCGGTAAGGTTGGGTAATTTTCCTACTCTTCGGTATGCGGACATTAATTTCCCTTTTTAGCATTGATATCGGTGTTAAAACTCGTACCAACAACAAACCCAAAACCTCTATCATTACGCTTCCTACTGTTTATTTGTACTCCCGGCCATTTCTTCCGACACAAAGCTATGAAGTCTCAGTCCTGGGAACCCCATTAACATTTCAGCGATTGACGAAGCACGACCGTTCCAGGAAACGGTCGTCTTTGGCGTGGGAAGGGGTCTTGGGATAGCCAGACTCACTGAAATCAGAATATTTTTGGAATGCAAATGAATATTCTAGACGCGAAAGTCACATGTTAAAAGGGTGATAAAAAGAGAAATACAAAAAATGAGAAATTAAGGCAGTTTAACTGCACACGGTTGCCCAAAAAAATTGAATATGTAACTATGCGATCGATTGATTTATAAACAATGCGTTTTAATATTTCATCTTCCCAGTAATTAACCGGTAGGTTGGTTTTGAAATGTCAAGACAGAATTAATCTCAAGCTAAGTCTTGAGGTGTGTAAACTCCACTAATTTGGAGTATGGGAAGCACTTAAATTTTTCCCGTTTGCCACTATTCAGTTTCTTTAGAAGTTCCATCAGCCAAAGAATTGTACCACTAGAACTCTGGGATTGTACAGACGCACCACCCTGTATTTCAAACCAGTCCCCCGCAGTAACTAGCCAAACACACTAGACACTGGGCTACCACAACGTACGCTATAATCAATAATCTCCGTCAATTGATTATTGTTATCTTGCTTGGTGGAAGAGATAAATTATTTTTGTATTATTACCTCGGGTCTTACGGATGTAGTAAATCAAAGGGGCACGCCGATTGTCTAATATTAATCCCTGCTTTGAGAAATGGCTAAGCATTTCCGGGAATATTGGAATTCACCCTTTTCCCAAATAGAAATAATTGTTAATGTATCAAACAAATAATAAAGCAATACCATTTGAATGTATTTGTTTCATGTACACAAATGTAATTACAAAACAATTCTCACGTTTGCTTGAAGAATTTGATCAAATATATTCTCCCTTAAAGTAATGTGCACTTATTTTATGCCGCGCCGGTATTTTAGCCCTCCAAACTCTGTTTATCATTGTATCCTCTTAGATATACGAATATTTTTCGCTTCAAATAGTAGAAAATTTACAACAGACTAAAAAGTCACAATATTGAAAGGTTTTACCTTTACAGGGTTTGTATAAAAAGTATCGGTAACAATTTTTCTCTGATGTGTGCGTGAAGTGCTAAATTCAGAACGTCGGTTAAGATGATAGTGCGCATTATTTTCACGGATAATTTGGTGATGTGAAAGATCTGCACTAAAAATGTTCCGAAGGTCTTGACGGACGACCAAAAGCAAAGTCCAGTGTCTGTTTGCGAAGACCATCTGCAACGGCATCGCCAAAGTTTCCCAACCCCCTTACAGGCCAGACTTGACACTAGTAGAGTATTTTCTATTTCCAAAAGTGAAATCCTCCCTCAAAGGACATCACTATGGGACCAAAAGTGCCATCAAAGAAGCTTGCACAAGCCCCCTTAAGGCCTTTCCGGGAAAGCGCCTACCAGGGAGCCTTCGAGTCGTGGAAAAGCCGCTGGCAAAAGTGTCAATTCTCAAATTTTGTACGTCGAAGTCCTTTGAGGCACTGTAGGCAATACCTGAAATGAATTTTATTCGGATACTTTTCTTACAAACCATGTATATCAATAGAAATCCCGTAAATCACATTGCCAGTGGTGGAGGTTGCGTGAAAATCAAGTATAGCCAATGCGCATAAGGAATCAGGTTAACATAAATTTTTAAAAATCCTTGCCTAAAAAAATAAAATGTTTTCATGAAGTTCTAGGGAAGGGGACGAATGATAAAACTTCAATGGCGGTGTAAAGGTGTCGTTACGTTCTACAGAATCTAATTAAGACATTATGAAGATGCTGATTAAGCTCTAACATATTTTACTATGTCACATGAAATAGTAAATAGGTAATCTTGTGTTTGCTTTTGACAAAACTTCATGCGTAATAATTATCATAATCAGGGCTAAGTAGTAGCAAACTATAAAGGGCGAAATACTGTGACATGTAACATTTCTGTTGTAGCCATTGTGTCCTCTTTTTTGCTTTGCAGCCTTTGATACAAAAGCTGAAAACATTCTATAGGTTACAACTGCTTTTGCAGTTTGTTTTCCCGAATTTTTTAGGTATATCCCCCACCTACGATACAATTTACATCGTGTGCATTGTAGAGAGTAGGAATAAACTTGTTCCATAGCACCAGCTGTTCCTGCCATTTCCACATTATTATTATTAGGTAATCTACCGGTTAAGGTAGGTTTTTGGATGGACACAACTATCAAATAAACATTTTGTAACTCCAAACAAAACCCAATCCCGCAACCTAATCTACATCAGGTCCCTCTTCATCTCTGTGCACTTCTTTCCTCCCTTCATCCCGTCCAACATCCCTATCCTGTCCCTGCCCTTTCCTCGCTTGTCCAATATTCTCCCCTCTATTACCTTCTTCAAAATTCCACTACCGCTCAATACGTCATTCATCCATTTTTCCTGCCTCCATAGGATTTCTCTCAACAAACTCCTCTCCTCACCCACCATCTGCAGTACTTCATCATTTGTTTTTCTCCATTCTTCTTCACACCCATATTTCAAAAGCCTCCAATCTACATCTATCCTCCTGCTTCAGTGACCACGTTTCCGCGCCGTACATAGCTACGCTCCATATCAGAGTTTTTACGAGTCTTGTTTTAACATCCCTACTCAACGTCCCCGTCATCAACTCCCTCCTCCTTGAGAAAGCCTCCTTGCCTAGCGCAATTCTTATCTTTACCTCTCTACTTCTTTGACCGTATTGGTCCAAAAAACTTCCGTAATATGTAAACTGTTCTACCTGCTCTATTTTTTCCCCGCCTATTTTAATATTTAGCTTAGCCTTTTTCTTTCTGGAAAATCGCATAACCTTTGTTTTATTAATATTGATCCTCATCCCATATTTATTGCACTGAACCTCCAATTCACTCAGCAATGATTACAATCCCTTGGCTGACTGAGCAACTAATGCTTGATTGCACTGAATGCAAACCTAACTGATTTTACGAATTCCCCTCCGACTTTCATTGCTACCTCCAGTTCTTCCCACGCCTCTTTAATCATTTCCTCCACAAATATGTTGAGCAGCACCGGTGACAATGGGCAACCCTGCCTTACCCCTCTTCCTAACACTGCCCATCCGGACTCTCCGTTCCCCACTCGCACCTGAGCAGTCTTAGACATGTATAGGTTGCGCATTCCCACATATTCAACCAATTTTTCGTGTTTGCGATCTTTTTGGAAAAAAATTGCTCAAAAGGTTTTCCCTTGATCAAAAGAGTAAAACTTTTATTTCAATATCCGCTTCTCTAACAACCTTCATTTTGGCTATTAAATGGGATAAGACGTGAACGTCTTCAAGTGAGGGGATGGGTGTAGTTCAGAATTACATACCGCATATGGTTGTTTAACAAGTACTCTAAATTAAAACTCATTGGATTTAGCATAGATGAGATCAAAGGTAATTGGACAGCACTTTGCTTGCATATTAAGAAAGTTGTTGACTCCAGGGAAGAAAATAATTATCCTCCTGAACCTTCAGGTCCTCCCTTAAATGAGAGGCTCTGACCAGCAGTTAGGCAGCCATAAAATGTAAATTTTACGCATATGTCAATGTCAGAGACTTGAATTCAAGTAAATAAAATGGTGGCATATTTTTTTTACTGAACTATTTGAAATATAATGTGTAATTATTTCATAACACATCAGCTTCTACTAATGTAGATAGTTATTGTCTGAAGTTAAAAATTCAATTACTGACATGATGTGAAGAATAAATTACGGTAAATTGATACCATTTCTAGATATTGACTACACGTAGATGGATTGGACACACTCGGAGGTACGATGGTTTAGTTAGAAGGATAAGAAAAGAGAATATTGAAGGAAAGATCCCACGAGTAAGACCCAAGTGAATAGACATAAAAGCTACCAGAAGGTGACGGAATGAACACTGGAGAGGGAAAAACGAAAGGATGCAGCAAACCAATCTTAAGATTTAAATAAGGATAGTGGTGACCTCTAATTTAAATAATAAAAAAAATTATATAAGATTTCTTAGATTTCAAAAATATTCTTATTATTCTCACTTAAGAATATCGTCTGTCGAAGGTTCCAATCTACCTATTGTCAGAGGGCCATCACAAACCTAATTATATCACAGAAAATTAATTTTTAAATTTTAGTGCTCTTGCGTCTAACTGAAATCATATATAAATATATACATATCCTAATGTTCGACCTATCATTATAAATATATATATATATATATATATATGTTTTCCCCCCTCCCTCGTTCCCTTCTCTCTCTGCACCACGTACCCATATTCCTCAGTCCTATCTTATCTTCCGAAGAAGACGGAGTTCGAGTCCGTCGAAATTATCAAGATATTATCGCGAGTGTTCCTTTTATGTGTTCTCGTGCTGTGTGTTGCTGTCTAAGTTATATATATATATATATATATATATATATATATATATATATATATATATATATATATATATATATATATATATATATATATATATATATGAAGTCACTTTCTTGAAAAACCCACGAACGTGCACAATAATGTAAATGGACTAGTCGACACAAACACAGAAACAAAAACACATAAAACAACAGGCACTCACTGGGTTTCGAATTTTTGGTGGTGCAACCACCTTTCTCAAGAGAGGTTAGGAACAGAACTTTACATTATTTTGTACATATATATATATATATATATAATGTAAATTCACTAACTAGTCGATAAACACATAAACTAAAACATATAAAAGAGGGACTCACTGTTTCTCGAATTTTCGGTGGTGCAACCACCTTTCTCAAGAGGAATTAGTCTTGAGAAAGGTGGTTGCACTACCGAAAATTCGAGAAACAGTGAGTCCCTCTTTTATATGTTTTAGTTTATGTGTTTATCGACTAGTTAGTGAATTTACATTATTGTGCACGTTCGTGGGTTTTTCAAGAAAGTGACTATATTGATATATATATATATATATATATATATATATATATATATATACACATACGCACGCACATAGCACATTTGATGAGAAATTCATGGACTATTATTTGTTGAAGTTTGCTCTAATCCGCTAGTTTAATTGAATAGCGAGTAATCCAGATTCAACAGTTTCAGATACGGAGAAAACATTAGGCAATAAAAACTTGCTTGAATGTATTCATTAGATGAAACTTTGGATAATTGGAAATTTTTAGGGTAAAAACAATGTTGAACGCAGAAGGAATCTGAATGTTATCAGCACTTGTTATTAAATTAACCGTAGAGTACAACTTCAACCGTAGATGCAAACATTTTATGTGCAAATAAGGGGCACTTACTGCGCTTTCCGGGAAATTAAGTGAAATATTTAGAACAAATTACCTTGTTACATGCGAAATACTAATTGTATCATATTTATCAGCAGATATGGAAGTGGTAAAAAGTCTCAGGTTAGGTTTATTCAAGTATTTTATGCATTATGCAAACTACAAGGAACGAATGCATATATGTGTGCATTACTTTACCAATTATCATCAGTAATTACTTAAAATAAGATTGATGACGTTGAACAGTTAAACATGTCCGCAATTAGTCCTTATACAAGTTTAAGAACTAGATTTCGGGGTGGACAGGAGTAAAAAGGAATAAAAATTACAAAAATTCATGATGGAAATAAAAATTAGGTTTTTGTTTCAACTGTAAGAATTCGAAAATGGAAGCGAGGAAACTGCGAGGAAATGTGTTAGGATACCTGTACAGTTAATTTTCATCAAATCTATTATCTTGACTGAGAAACGAGCAAAGATGAGTGTTATGTGGAAAGTTGATAGTAAAAAATCACAATTATGAACTCATATGATGAACTGATGAATGATCAAGATTGGGAGCACGGTAAAATTTTGAGGCATGGAAAAACAAAATCTAAAAACCAAGATTATGGAATTCACAATTTTTAAAAATGAAAAGTGGCAAGAAAAGCGATGAAGATACGTAATAACGGATACTGATATTTCAAAAAATGGCGAGGAAACACACTGTGTAATAAGTTAGAAATTGTTATCATGTTAATGATTTAAAATAGGATAAGGCAAATATTATGGCAACAGGTAAAATTCGTACTTCCAAGTTATACCCGTTAATTCAGTAATTATTAAAATGGGAGTTGGGAAAATTACATCGTACACACACACATATTTATGATGATTCACACAGCAAACAACCCTAAGGTCGGTTTGGTAGGTGTTGATAAATATCATCCAGAACTAAGCCCAAACATGGGTTTTTCACACATCAGGGTAGAGGGACCAGGTCCTTTCCTTGTGCCGGTTATAGTTTCCCAGGAAGCTCTGGTTCCCGAAAAATCATATAGTTTGGGTGGCGCTACAGGTGCCCAGAGAGGCTTGCCCGGGAATAGATCCCGGACCATCCGGTCAGTAGTCCAACGCTCTATCCCTGGACTACCGTGATCCACACACAGACACACACAAATATATATATATATATATATATATATATATATATATATATATACCACCACGCCCATATATATATATATATATATATATATATATATATATATATATATATATATATATATATATATATGGGCGTGGTGGTCCAGTGGGTAGAAGGCTAGGTTAATGGCACGGTTAAATGACTGGAGACGCCTATGACCGTCCTCTGTTTCACCAAAGTTGTGTGATTTTTCGGGTTTTATATATATAAAAAAATGCAATTACATTAACGGATTTTACAGGTATTTAATTAACGAGAAGTAAATTTTATTTAATTTCTAATTATGTAGAAGAACACAACCAGATGGATGGTCACGAATAGGATAAGTGGATCAAATGAGTAAGAGGGCTTAGAATGTCTAGTACCGCCTTTGCAGCTCTTCGTGGATAATCCCAAGTGCATCGCGACCGGCATCTCCGTGCCCATCTGCAGTTAAGCCTTGGCAATAGCAGAGAATAAAAAGGAACAAGAGTAATTAGTGATTCAGATAAGCAAGGTGAATAATTAATAGTGGTTACACTATAATGCAGTCCGAGCGTCGTGCTATAGCAATACCCTTTAATTATATGGCAATTAAAGTAGCGCATTTCGATTGAATTATAATGTGAAGCAAAGCAGGGTACAAATTTGGATACGATAGGTACATTATTATTAAATACTCTAACGGTTATGTTAGGTTTTGGATGGACACAACTACCAAATTAATGTTTGTTACTCCTAACAAAACAAAATACAGAAACCTCTACATCAACTCCCCATTCATCACTGTGTAATTTCTTCCTTCCTACATCCCATCCAACATCCCTATCCTGTTCCTGCCCTTTTCTTATCAGCCGTTAACATTCTCCTTCTATTACAGTCTTCAAAATCCCTCTACAAATCAATCTTCCTCAAAAGAACAATGAAAAAAATGGATTCAAAAGGGAGACCGGCTCCATAGAAGGGGATGACCTTTTTATCTGAAGGCAAGGTCATGGTGTCGGCTTTTTGGGATGCACTTGGAATAATTTTCATTGACTATCTTGAAAAAGGAAAAAAAAACTATTAACGGCGAGTATTATGCGAACTTATTGCAACATTTGAGGGAAGAGGTCATGCAAAAGCGGCCGCATTTGGACAAGAAAAAAACGTTGCTTCATCAAGGCAATGCACCAGTTCACAAATCCAGTATTTCAAAGGCCAAAATTCATGAATCAAATTTTGAATTGCTACCCCATGCACCCTATTCGCCAAATTCAACCCCTACGGATTACTTTCTCTTCGAAAACTTGTCAAAATGGCTCGGTGGTCAAAGATTTTCCAACCGTGAAGAAACGATGTCAACAGTTAATGGCTATTTTGAGGAGCAGGACAGTTCTTATTGTATCGAACTTATTGGAAATCGGTAGTAAAAGCTTATAGAGCTGAATGGAGATTATGTCAAAAAATAAAAACATTTTTATCCAAAGTTTTTGTGTTTTTTTTTGTGGTGTTGGGTACTTCTGGGACCACGCTCGTATATTCCTTCCATCTCTCTTAGATCTTTTCTGTGTCAAATATTATCTCACCATACTTATCTCTTACTGATAGCACAGATATTCCTTTCTTATTTCCTGATAGTGATCGAACCTTGCTGTACAGTGCAACAAGTTCACCCTTCCTCTACAAACTTTCCATATCCTCGCATTGCGTTTTCCACCAGGCTTTTTTTTTTATTTATTTGTTGCCCGTCTCAATTTATTATTAAACTCTTCGTACTTTCTTCTTCCTAGCTCTGTGTTATATTCTTCAATTTTATTCTCTCATTTATTTATCTAATCATCTCATCCGTGCTCCATAGTTTGATAAGTATTTGTGTATGTTTAAATATAAATGTGCTCACCAAACTCCTGAGTCATGAAACTCTCTAATACTCGTATATTAAGTAAACATATATTTCCCGAAAGCACAGCTTGAATACTACATTGCAAAAAGCACCCCTGCTTTTACCATTAGGTATTAAAGAAAAGAGTCACCTTTCACTCGGGGTTTGTGCGGCAACATAATTGACCTTCTGGGTAACCCGTGAAATCGGAGAATCTTTCACCTTCGTAATTCAAAATTGGCCTTTTTAACAGTGAAACCATAAACACAGTTATCAACCTGAAGGTTGGTTTGATAGGTGAGAGTAGTGTTCATTCAATACTAAGCCCAACGGCGCGGCGTGTCAAAGCCATACATTAGGGTTAAAGGACCAGTTCCTTTCTCTGCATGGCCTATATGTAGTTCGCCATGAAGTTCTGGTACCCGAAAAATAACTAGACTTGAGTGAAGCTTAGGGAGTCCAAATGCGAGCCGGGGAATGATACACGAGCCTTCCGGTCATCCGTCTAACGCTCTACTCTAGAATTTTCACACCATCATTAATAACAACACATTATAATTTCAATTAAATAAACAAATTAATGTAAACAAAAAAATGCCTTTTTCTTCGTCTAGAAAAAAACTTCTAAAGTTTACGGTTCCGGCATTTTATTGTTTTCATTGATTCACGACGCTAGTTCCTTGTATATTTCAACAAATTCATATTTGTTTTTTTTTATTTTCACAGCTGAAAACCTTTATACTAGATCAGCTAAAATCTATGATGATATTAGAGATTAACGCTACTTGTTAACGTTGAGTGACCGATGCATTTTCAAAGGGAGAATTATATAGGAGGCAATGCCTTAATATCTGAGGGTAACCACCTCCATATCCATATAATTAATAAAATTTGCAACAAAAATTCAGAAAAGACAAACAGTTTTGTTTCACGAATGATCACACCGAGACTTACAAATGGGAATTCATTTCCAAAATTTCATAGGAATATTCTGGGGAAGTGAATCAATATAGCATACCAGGTCCATTAATAACAGCCTATCGATTGTATAAGGATGATGGAAGTAATTTTTGAAGGAGAAAGTAATTCATGTAATGACCATGAGTTTATTAAAATATTAAAAAATCAGTACTGATTTTTCTACAATGGTTCCGCGCACTGCGAGCGAGAGGAAACGGCAGAGTCGGCGCGGGATAACAGATCTGGGGACTTTCTTGTGTATGTACTTATGAAAGCAAGGGGGGTTGTGTGCGCTTAGTGCCCGATCCTGTGCGCGCGACTGCGCGGTCGTGTGCTCTCGCGTATCCGCGGGAGCAATAAAACCACCACACTGAATGTGGTCGCCTTTTGTTTTCCGCCTTTGTGTCGGCTTCCGGCTCTCGTCCCCCCCCCTCCTTCCTTCCCTCCTCCTCTTACTCCTCTCACACCCCACTCCTGTTCCCACTCCCCCCTTTCCTAGACCCCTTCCTCGAAACCCCATACTTTTGTGTTTTCGCTAATATTTCACTCCTACGGACGGCCGCCCCTCGCGTCTCCACCTAGAGAGAGAAGGGCCGGCGCCGCCTGCTACTGCCGCCGCCGACGCGGAGGAGGACGTCGCCACAAGTACAATCGCCGCCACTTATGCGCGCTAACCGTTCGGTGGCCAAAGGAGGGATGAAGGGGGAGGAAGACGGGGGAGGCGCGGATGTGTGTAAGGAGAAAGGAAGGGAGGGAGAAAAGGAGGAAGGAGAAAGAGATAGAGTTGGAGAGAGTGGGATCGGAAGGATAGAGCTGTAAGAGGAAGGAGAGAGAATGCAAGAGGGACAGAGAGAAGAGGAGATGGGAAGTGCGAATAAAAAACTCGGACGGGGAAAAAAAGACGCATCTCTCTTTTCTGTATCCCTCTCTGCCGGACTCGAAAAAGGACATTTTTTTAAGCCTTGAGCCAAGTGAAAGGGGAGGCGGGAAATGGGAGAGGAAGGGTGGGTGGCTGAGTGTGGCATGGGAACTTCCCACGAAAAACTAAACATCCGTGAGCATAAAGATACACGAGTTAAAAAAAGACGAGAAACGGTTAAAATGGCATGGGTCTATAGATATATAAATTGAGGAAAATGAGAGTTAAGAGGGTAGTATGTTTATGGTACCTTACGCCTGAATTTCTCACAGTTTTAACACTATTAATTGAAGCATTTATTGCTCAATTAATAATTGATAATTTTGTTAACCGGTCAAATTTAAGTTTGAAATTAAAGCTCAAAACGTACTCAAATTTAACCATAACTCCCTTGGTCTAGTTTAACTCCAGCAGTCTTCCAAGGAAATTAGCACATTTTAATCAGGAAGTTAACTTGTTTAACGGTAAAATATTTTCCATCATACTAAATCAAAGTTTTCATCCTCGATGACGTGAATATTCTGTCTCCATCATTTTCCTATCTTTTGCAGCACTAGCTAATCATTGTCTTAAGCTTCCCATTACCTTGCAACATCTTTTCGATCTACTTTATCTGACTGCAACGAATTTCTCGTATCAACGTTCTTCCTTTTGCCCCCATGCCTTATACAGGGTGCAGCAACATAACTTCATTTTTTCCTACGCAAAGTGATTTGAAAAAAAGGGAGTTATGTTGCCGCACCCTGTACTTCAAAGATTGTATTCCACTGAATACATCATTCCTTTGAGAAAAAACGGTATTTCATATTTCGGATGGAGCCTGCAATTTCAATAAGATTCAACACCCATTTTCTCTCTTCCAGCTTTCCAATCATATTTATTTTCGCAATCGATTTGACTTAATTTCAGGAAACGTCTGTTAAACGAAAATCATTTCATGAAACATCCGGAATATCGAAAATTAAAAAAATGACTCCGAATCTTATCAGTGATAGGGAAAACTTTCGAAATAACGAACGTTAAATCACCTGTCAATTTAAAAAGTGCCCGCACTCCTCCAGAGCATTCGCTCATCTATTGTATAACTGTCGAAAAATTTTCAGGTGGAACGCGTATTTGGAACAACCTAATCGTTAAGCTGCCGTCGCCTCTGTTGGGCTTAACATTTATTGAAAAACCCTGCTTCAAACATTTTAGTAAGGAACAGAACAGATCCAACACCACCCTTATCACTCCGTACTCCCTCATGCCCTTCGTTATCGTTATTGGTTCATTAATAGAATAAAAAAAATGACATAGCCTGCTTCGCAAAAGCACTAGCACGGCGTTCAGACTACACACCCTCCCCCCTCCCTTCAACTATCCTTTTTCACCGTCCTCTTCGAAATCCCCCTGGTTTCCTACTACCGACACACTCCTCCCCTAGCACACACCAGCCCAACTCACTCTACTCACACACACACACACACACACACATGGTACTACCCTCCCCTCTCACTCACTACGTTCCCCTCCATAGTTACCCCTCCTCCCCCTCCCCAGGAGAGTGTATAACCCTCGCGATCCCTCCTGCGCAGGCGCACCGTCGCATAAAACCCCTCCTCACCCCACAACACAATCCTACGTCCGTGTTCCTCCCCACTCCGTTCGCATCCTTCCCCCAATCTCCCCGCCGCCCCCACTCCCCACCAGGCTCCCTCCGAAGGTCCTCGATTCCCCCTCCCCCTGGGTCCTCCCGCACTCTCCGCGCTTCCCCCCCCCCTCTGCCCGTCCCCCCGTCAGCGGCCTCTTCAGCATCCCCCTTCGCCGGCCTCAAAGTACGTTTGGAGGTCCTGTGCGACGCAACTGCCGGCGAGGCCCGACGACGAAGCCCGCGCGGCCGGAAAAAGAGAGGGAGACCCCGGGGTGACATCGGGGGGAACTCCCGGCGTCGAGAGTTCTCCGCCCGCGACCGCTCTCTCTCTCTCTCTCACACCCCCGCCCCTCCGCCCGTCGCCCTGCAACTTCGAAACCCGCGGAGAGAGAGAGAGGAAGAACGAAGCACACTCTCCCCGCGGTCGCCACTGCATTTTCTTTCTTTTGGTTTCCGCGGACGTGTGAAGTGCGTGGAGCTGAAGGAGAATCATCCCCGCGAGGAAGTATTTTGAAGCGGGAGGTTCCTGGATTTTTTCTTCGAACGTGTTCTTGGACCACTGGACCCCATTCTCCTCCCCCCCTCTCTCCCACACCCCTTTCGAAAGTAATTTCCCCCCACTCCCGACCTAAAGCATACAAACCCCTGCCGTATCGGCCTATTTGCAATCCCCCCAACCTCTCGCCACATAATATCTCTCCAACCCCCCCTTTACGACTTCCGATCGGAGAATATATGGTAAATCTTCCCCAACCCCCAGAAAACCTCCCTCCCTAAATCCCCTGACATTTCGTGTGTGAAATAGCCGAAGAAGAGGACGAATTTATTTATCCTGTCTCCCCCCCCTCCCTCCCCCCCACAAAACCACCCCATCGCCCTTATCCGTCTTCGTCCACTTCTCCGCCGAATGGATGGCTTAGCCAAAACTTCTTCCCCATCTATGGATGCATGACCGCTATAAGTAATAAGAAACGCCCTTTCCCTGGATACACGCTGATTTTTTTTCGAGGTGTTCACGGTTCTCAGGGGTAAAGGAAATCATTTTCTCTCCTCCCGTTCCGTGTACAGGATATTCTCTCTTTGGAAAGGAGAGGCAAGGGAAGTTAAAAAGGATTATTATATATTTTTTAATTTAAAAAAAGAAGAGCTGAGATTGAATGAAATGGGTCAGAGATCCAAGGGGAAGAGATGAAGCGAGTGATCGGTTTCCTCCTCTCCTGGTGAAGTGAAACTTTTCAGCCCATTAAACCCAAACCCCCCATTCCTCCCCGCTTTTGGATCGTGTGGTGGACGGGCCTTGGATATTCGGCCTCTGCTGGAGTGATCTCGAGACTCATTTCGCTCATCGTGTTATCTATCCCATCTTGTCCGCTCCCGCCGAATCTACAGCGGCTGGAGTCCTGGACGGGCCTCTCATCTCCACTCCTATCTATCCTCTTGGATTGCATGTGACGTCCGACCCAAACAACCGTTTGCTGCTGCTCCCTCCCGTGTTTTTCCACCCTCTTTCGGGAGCCGCACATCATCGCCCCTCTGGGTGACGACGGGAGGCTTCATTCATTCATACCCGTTTCCGCGCGAGGAGCCGTTTCGATAGGGCAAGTTTTGTCTCACACCCTTATTCTCCTCCCCACGCGTGGAGAACACAGGCCGTGGCCCCCAGGCTGGCCGTCGGATGGACCTTGTGCTTGAGAGGGAGGAAGACCGCGCGTTGCCCCTGGGCCCTGGATGCCTCACCGTGGTAATCGTCCGGAATTGTGCCGAGGGAAGTTCTGTGGCTCCCGGCTCAGACGCCGCTGACCCCCCGGCGGTGACTCTCCGTGTCTTTAGGTAAGCCGGCCCATCCACCCCCATTAACCGGGAAGGAGACGCTCTTCGCGTCCCGCGCGCAGTTTGGGACGCGGGCGGGGGCTTTTTGGGTGATCCGAGAAAAATTTGGCAGCGGACATCGCACCTTGTGTGAGAAGGAGTAGTCCCTCATCCTGGGAATCAACCAGTGCTTACGTGAAAATCCATTTCCCGGTTCTCCTCCCCTGGTGGAAGTCTATCTGCCGTGCGGAAGGCGAAGCCTCTCCCTCTCGGCTAATGTGGTGACAAGTGGTCATGGTTCATTCCAGTGTGCTCCGTACGCGGGCCCATAAAATGACGCTTGATTGCGAGTGTTCGAAATTGTCAGGTTTCGCTGTGAATTATATCCATATTGCGGGATGATTTCGTAGATTCCACGATTTTTTTCTCAAAATGGACCGATCATCGTTTCAATTACCATAATGTTGCCATTATGAACCATAATAGTTGAAAAATGCGTTACGGTTGACAGAAATTAGCCAATGGAATATAAAACATGTATCCTTCATCACTATACTGGAATACCTGTCGATTTCACCAAAACTTTGTATTTACGAAATAAATAGAGGCCATTAACTTCTACGCACGAATATTCTAGGTAATATAATACTTTCAACCATTAAATTGTCCTCCATTGGAAATTTTCGTCTTTTGGGAGATAGTTCTTGCGGACTTATCTTGACTTAAAAATTGGGTTTACTAAGTGCCAAATTGTAGAAATTAAAATCCTACCTGCAAAACGGGATGGATTTCATTTACCATAGGTAGAGTCAAATCCAGGTTAAGTCTAAGATTAATAATTTATATAATAACTTGGTGATGAGCGAACAGCAAATGGAGTACCAGAATATTCGGTTCAACATATTGAATCATTCCATCCTTTATAGTTCATTTGTTCACATGTTCTTATTATACGTGAAATATAAGAATATATTGTGCTTTGAAAAGAAAATTTGTAACAGAAAAATAGAAAACGAAAAGGAATCATTTTCGAAGAACTTTATTAGAGACTATTGGAAAGCGATTGAGTTTTAATTTTTTTGGAAAAGGGGTAAATCCATATTCCTGAAGAAAAACCTTTAATGCAAAAGTTGGATATATATTTAGCGGGAAGTGGCTGGTTCTGGTCGGAGTGGAACTGGATCCCTTGCCAAATTCCGTCATTAGACAGGATTAGGAAGCCTTCCTTTTTGATCTGCATTAAGATTTCACTTGAACGTAACCCAGGGGGGTTGAGGTAGAGTCCGAGTGGAAAAACTGGTGTCTGCCCTAAGCTAAGGAGAATGAAGGGATTTTCCAGAGGACGGAGTCATTGGAGGATGGTCTAGCGCAGAGAGTAATCCGAGACATTGGACCAAATATCGCCTTTAATGCCTCCGGTCTCTGCCGGGTCTCTCATTTTCGGAGGAGGGCACTTCTCGTCCGCCGTTGGCTTTCGGAGTGAAAAACCGCGCCGCGAGATTACTCGCACAACCCCTCATCCCTTATCCCCACGAAACGCTCGACACATTTCCCGTGATTAACATTTTCGACTCGCGATGTAATCTAAGTGAGGGGCGGCGTGGGGGGTGGTCTCGGTTAGGGAGGCGTCATGTATGCGGGGGGTCATCACGGGGGTCACCGACGCCTCCCCTCCACACCTAACCGACCACGGTTCCTTCCGCAAGTGCCCCCTTACATTAAGCGTCCGGGCGTGAGGCAGAGGGAGAGAGAGGGTCCCGCTTATCCATCTGTCCTTCTCTCCGTCTCGCGCGCGGACTCTCCCTGGGTCTCAGGGGCGCGTGAAAAATTTCGCAGGCCACCGCGCGGGATCGCGCGCGGCGGTTGCAGGGACTGTTGCAGCATCTTCTCGTGCTCGTTAAAGGGGAAAGCTTTGGCCTGGGCATCGCGGATACGGAGAGAGAGGGAATGTGGGAGGGAGCACTTTTAAAGACCCTTCTTCACTGCGTCGATCCTTGCTGAAAAACGGGAGAAGATCTCTCCTCGCCTGAAAATCGAGATCGGACTCGATCCGCGCGTCGTAAGAATGGTATGTTGTGGGAATTTGAGCCGATGAAAGTAAGGATGAAAGCAATCAGCTCTGTTTCACCCCATTTTACAGAGTAGTGTAAGGGAAATAGCGGCAATTAAATGTTTCCAGCTAAATACTAAAATGATTTTCAGCATCATCAAGTAACCATTACACATGCATCCCGTTTCCTCGCTCGCTCACTCTTTTACAAACCACAGCACAGATTTGAATTTCTCGTTGTTAGAATGGTCTTCTATGGCTGTTAAGAAATGATAAAATCTGGGGCGTATAAAGTAAATGTTTGGGAACACAAGAAGTTACGGAAATCATTAAAATATGCAAATATTACCACACATTTATGCACGGGACACCTTTATCGGTCGTGGGAGAGAGAGCCATGCCGAGCCGAGAACGGCACTTTTGAGATGGCATTGTCAAGGATTTTCAAGGTTCTGCGACGGCTTTGGTCAATACACGCCGTCATCAGAAATGCCTACCATACCATGAATGCAAAACATGATATTTAAACCCGAAAACTTCTTATTTTCGTCGAATGCATTAGCCACCGGGACGTACAGTATGGTAGTACATATGTGTTCATTAGGCTATCAGGTTAGTGATGATAGTGGTTATGATTGAACCGATTACTTTGCGGTAATTAGCTCTCTTTGACGGGAGTTTATTCAGTGAGAGATAGAAATTTAGTGAGTATAGGTTTAGGTTTGAAAGTCACACCTCGTCGGCACAAGCCTCTGTGTAAAAATATACCCAGTGGTCCGCGTTTTAACACATAATATATATATACATATATATAAATACATATACATAGATATATAATACATTTATTTATACACAAAAAAACGTAGTCTGAAAATATTTCGACCTAACAAAGATACAAGACATTTTTTCTGAAATTTTTTAGGTCGGAAACTTTTCAGACCACCCTTGTATACTGAAGTGTTGGACACACACTCCTGTTTTTAAGATATTCAAGGCGAGAAACAAGATATCTACTGAAAGATTTGCAAGATCCAGCAATCGAACCAGAGTAATGGGCGTGAGAGGATACAATAACTCTCCTCTCACGGATATTTCATGATAAAGTGGCTGGTTTTTGAACGCAATCCTCTGGTTCTTCCTGGCTCCCACGTCCATTAGAGATATCATAAGGGTCGTTCAATCATATTTTAAAAAATTTCAATCTGCACGTACGTGTTACCTAGTAAGTACACGACCACGCTCTGTACTTAGTTACATTAGATCTAACCACTGCTCAACCCGGGGGTTTAATGTCCTTGATTTGCTCCATGTATCTGCCTTTCTCATTCTCGATTCACGTATTCGCACTAAATACTGAAATTACGCAAGTGGTAAACCTTGAACAGTCTGTAATGAACATCCGTTCCGTTTTAAGTTGAGTTATTCGTTCTTCTGATGACCGGTCATCTTTCGAATGCAGTAGCATTTGACCCAGAATTACAGGTTTCTCCATTTGACATCAACGGATCTCTACTATATATCGTCCTGCGCTCCAGTGGTCTTGAACGTTTCACCTAAATTGAACTGTTTTTGAATTGTGAGAACCCTCGAGGATAAAGCGGAAAAAATTTAACGCGAAGGAGGATTTTTTGGGAAGCTGCGTGCTATTTAGCTTAGTTTGTTTTCAGAGAGTACTCATAAAATCGCCAAGGTATTAGTAGGAAAATTGGTCACAGAAATAGAAAAAAACTCGCGTCCGTCCGAATTTATAGTTTCGGTCTTCGTTGGTAAAGAAAGGAATGCACTGCCGTGATTCAGTTTATGTAACTGTTATAACTGCTTCGCAGTGAATTTTAATGTACTCTCAGAGGTGATTGACTCTGATTTTTTTCTGCCTCCTTGTGCCTTCTGTATAGCTAAGTGCTTCGATAGTTGAAAGTCTTTCCAGGGAATACTTCTGGGACTACTGTAGCTAAAATAATCAAACTTTGCGGATTTTTAAAATCTCAAATGATCCCGAGTTAACATTTCTTAATTTTGATGGCATGGAGTAATTTATATTACATAATATTTTTATCAACGCACTCGGAGGCCCAGGTGACGAAATACTCCCTACACTAGAGCGCCCTTTGTCTGCCGATCGGCAGCGGGACTGCATCGCGTTATCGGGAAGCAGGTCCACCATTACTGCGCCAATATTATACAGACATGTGAAAAAAGGATTTTATTACACAATAACGGCTACCTGTTTTAGACGTAACTGTAGTTTTCCGTACAAGAGGCTTCACAGTCTAGTTTTAACTTCACCGTTCGCCTTCAGTAAATAATCCTGGGCCAAAGACGGCATCTGACTCACAACCGGGAATTTAACCCGCGACCTTTGGTTTGCTAAGTCCGCAGAGACTTGCAAACCACGGTCGGTGAATATTCGTGCGAGTACGACTGAAGGAAGATGTTGCTGCTTCTGCGGTGTTGTAACGTAGAATGTTGTGGTGGATGGAGGGTTTTTACCGCTCTCTCCGAGCCTTTGAACCGTTGGCCATCCAAGAGAGCGGGGGATCGGCTGCGGTCGCCAGCGGAGGCGTCAGGGTAATTTTTTTTAACAAAGGGAGCCGCGAGAATAGAAGGGTTTCGACGAAGGACGAGGAGCGGAGCATACGACCGGGCGAGTAGGTGGAGGGGGGGTGGGTTGTGCGGGGGGGAGTTCCGCGAGTTTCCCTCGCCCTCACTTGACTCATTTTTTTCGAAAAATTATTCTTTTTTTTTGCTCCAGAGCGCCAGGAGTTATCTCGAGGAAAAGTTTTCCAACCCCCGCACACCATAGATAGGGAGATAGAGGGAGAGAAGGGGCGGAGAGTGAGAGCGAGAGAGGAGAGGGTGAGGAGGGACAGGACCCTTTCTGAAATATTGCCCCCGGCCACTTGCTTAACGAAGCGCCGCGTGAAAAAACGCGAAGGAAACGTCGGTTGCTTCAAAAAGGGCAGCCCCCCGGAGTTGTAATTGAGGGAAACTTAAAGGGCGTGAGGTGCTCACCAAGTGAAGATTTTTAATTAAATACATGCGGGAACAATTTAATTTCCACTCCCGCGCACACTTCCACCAATTTCCTTTCGACGGACCGGCAGTGTCGACGGCCCGTACGGCTGGTGACGCCGAGTGGCCATTGCAGTTGGGGGGGGGGGGCTCCCCGTAGGTGATCCGCGGTCACAGGAGCTACGACTCGGAGGCGTATTACGAAATGAGCTGTGCACGGATCGAAAAACGGATTCTCAAACTCACCCACGTCAAGGAATATGCTGGAATTTCCTCCGTGCATAAAAAATTCTCTAAAAATCACCAGTCAGCTTGGCGACCGATTTGAGACAATAAGTGCACCAGGGATGCAATGCCCTTAGGGCTTAATCAGTGAGAGAGAGATAAAGTTTTCTTTTTCCGGAAGTTAGGATTTGAATATATCACCTTTTGCACCACCTGAATTGGTTTGACCTACATGGAGTTAGCGCTTGGTAATAGGGGCATTAATTTTAAGAGATACCTGTATCTCGCTCAGGAGTCGGCAATATGCCGTACTGTAATCTATTGAGGCTCTTTTAGGGCTTCTGCTCACCTTTCTGGGTGATTAATAAACCCGTAAGCAAGGTATGCCCCGATAAAGTATCGGGGTTATGTAGTAAGGTACAGAGGAATGATTTACGCGTCGTTTTCTCAGTTCTTTAAGCTTAATGGAAGTGCCTTAACAACTAAACTCAGGATATGTGTTCCGATCCCCGCCTACATATGTGCATGTATACCTTCATGTCCCGGCGGTCATTCCCTGGGGCTAATTTATGAGCGAAAGCACGGAGTTGGTGTTGCCGAGGGCCTCACCAAAAGTCGATTTTCGGCATTTGCGACTGCCAAGGGCAAATTTACTTCCTGCAGGTACCTGAAAATAATCCGTGAATCTCGAGTCTCTGAAATCCCAACCCGTGACTGGGTCTCGCAGCCTCCGGCACGTAAATATAATGGTTTCCATGCAAAGGGAGGATTCTTTGAAACGAAACTTTTTCCATGCTTCCTTAGCGCATTCAATGTTTGGGTAATGGTGTGCCTATGATATTTTTGCTCGTTTGGTTCACATTACCGGGATTCATACAAATGCAAGGAGTGATTCATATGTGCAATAACTCAAATAGTTTCATAAAATATTATAAATCTTCCATCATTAAATGTTTGGGCTCTTTAAACATTTCAGTTTTTTCCGTCAAATTTAAGTTAGTGATCAATTACTCGAGTTTGGTTTGAATACAATAGTTGACTAGGGATTTTTATAATTTATTTTTATCGGGATATCTAAGAGAAACTTCACCACTCTGGTTTGATCGAATTATGGGTGATAGTATATGACAAACAGAATTTTAACTGGTTTCTAATATTCCGATTCTACTTTTGAAAAATCTAATTGGCAAACCTTTGAGTGCTTTTGGGTGTTCAACAGTACTTATAAATTCGGTAGCGTTCAGTCCTCAAAAAGATATCTAGACTGGTAAACTAGGTGTTCTAAAGTAAATTCTCTATATCCCCTATAAATACACCTCTGAATGTCCGGAAATCGGCAATTTCCATGTATTGAAGATGGAATAGATAGATATTTAACAAATGCGAAAGGGGATATCATTGATACTTCAAGCATCAACAACATTTCAAGCATCTCCATTTCTACATCAACATTTTTATGATGTTATATACTT
The DNA here is from genome assembly GCA_037158775.1 of Hetaerina titia. Classification (NCBI taxonomy): domain Eukaryota; kingdom Metazoa; phylum Arthropoda; class Insecta; order Odonata; family Calopterygidae; genus Hetaerina; species Hetaerina titia. Next base: position 74,107,948 of record CM073775.1, on the reverse strand, counting down.
CATTTTGTAAATGCGTAATGGAATCGGTGGAAATAATTTTACCCTACTTTGTTGCCCAGGATAAATGAGGATAAATGTACCCTCCGTCTCTCAGATATTTACAACCAATCAACGGAAAACCATATAACAAAAATATCAATTAAAAACATAAATAAACATTTTACAATGTGGTGTTTAAATATGGTGAAATTTGAACAGATCAATATTGTCCTGTGAAATTCACGAATGAAGCTTAGAAATTGTAAGAGGTGTTTGGTGAGTGCATAAAAAATTATACTGTTGAATAAACGACAACGTGGCTGCAGATTAAAAAATTGCAAACAATTTCCAGGATAATGGTATTTTCTGATGATGTCTTGAATCCGTCATCATAAAAATTTCAATTCTGTAATCACATGCATAATACCGTCAAGTCATAGCTAGGGTGTGTGGCATGGGGTCATGGGGTAGACATCAGCCTACTTTAGACAGAAAATACTTTTTCCCCTAACGCGGTCGGTCACCGTTACTCTAATATTTCATGCTTCGTGGGAAAAATAACACGTTTTATATCTATCCTGCAGTTAGTATCTCTCACTTGTTTTTAGACGATCTCTTCTAGCGTATTACGATGGGGCTAATAAAACATTTTCAACAATCTTACTCCTCTACGCTGCGCGATCTAATTCGGCAACCAATCCAACTTCATGAGGATCCCATACTATAAACCAGCAGCAAATTTCTACCAGCAGTAAGTTCTAGTAGTCATTAGCACTACTACAAGTTAATACTAGTAGTAAGATGGGCATCCTGCATCCCTCCATTCTTCTCTATTCAGTGCTGCTATTTGAACATTTTTACTTATACTAATTATTGCTATGGCAATACAACCTCAGCCAACACTGAAGAAGGATGTATTATTCTTATCACTCTTGTGGATGTATAATTTTTATAAAAGGATATAACGAAATTAAAGCCCATCAACAACTCTTTATCGAATCTTTTGCTCATTGTCTTGTTTAAAAGTAGTCACGGAGTCAAGAGACAGCTTGATTTTAATTGGTTTAAAATAGAGAATATTTGGATTACTGTTCGAGAGTAGTTTAAACTCGACTTGAGTAGCTTCAGGCGTGATGTGGTGGAAGTCGAACATTGTGAATAATACATGGTAGCACTTTTCCACTTGATGGAATTTATTTTACGAGCGGGTTTCGATGTATTACATCATCATCAGGTCCTCATTATCTGATGATGATGTAATACAATGAAATCCGTTCGTAAAATAAAGTCTATCGAGTAGAACAGTGTTACCATCTATTATTCATTAGTTTAAATTCCTTTCTGTTTACGATAGATAGAATTTGGGTGGGATAAACAGTTTAAATAAGGCATCTAATTTAAAAGAAGTTGGATATGAAAATAAAACAGTTTCTGGCGTAACTTGGTGGAAAATATTCATACTGACTTTTAAGTTTATGTGGAAAAGTAAAGTGGTTTGACTATTAAAAGTTGGATATGAAATACGTCAATTCATTTAATTTTGATTATAGATACAAAAATCAAATTCAAGGCTCAGAATGTCTCGCCCAAAGAAAGATTGTCGTGAAGACCTAAATATTTCAGTTGCTGCAATAAAATGGGGTTTTTAGGTTTCCTGTTGAAGTTTAATTACTACTATAGAATCTTTTCACAATCATTTGTCAAAGGAATTATGTCATTTTTCTGGCCGTGTAATATTTCGCACAAAGAGAATGAGGTCCGCATTGAGTTGTCTCAGGAGGTCTAAATATTCAAGACCTCTGATATACAGTAGAACATTTCCGGAGACTCCTAGCTAATTCCCTATTCTCTCTGTGCATCTCCTGAAATCAGTTTTGCCGCTGATGATTCGTCACGCCCCACGTCTCTTTCATCCCCCTCAGGGTTTCGGTACAAGTTTACGGTCGGGATTTCTTTCCCTGCAAGTTTGCTCTTGTGCCTGTGATTGCGATGGGATCACGCCCTTGGAGGGAGCGTGCCTTCGCTTCGGCGTTTCTTCGTGCAATTTTGCTGGAGGGCGCGGGAGCTCCGCGATGTAACCCTGACGTCTTGACGCACTCACAAATTATCTCTCGCGGTGCACGAGAAAGTCCCGCACTGTAAGAAAGGGCACTCTGACTGGCTCCGTCGGAGATTTTAACCGAGGATCTTGGCGAGCAAGTCTCGGCGAACTCACCTCTTCATCCACGTCATCTATTATTTAGTATCAATTAAAAGTAGTTTGGCGCCGCTTGTACTGAGGGCAATCTTCCCGCGCTGACAGTCTCCTGGGCCCGCCTAAAGACTTGCTTCTCCCGCACTCATTTACTCTCTCGCTCAGTTCCCCACTCTTCTCTTCGTTCATGATTCCTACGCTGCAATAGGGTGTTCCGTAACTTGATATCGTACTTAGGGATTTTGTGGTTACCTTAATTGATTTAGTAGTAGAAATATACCATCAGATCAGACTCTATCCTATGTTGTCACTGAGGCAACCCGAAAATACCTAGTTCATCTCACACTAATGTATTCTACTAATTGGAGAAATATTAATTTTTAAATTATTAATATCAAATCTGTCGACATCAAAAACAGTAGCTATATAATTTGACTACCGCCGTGTGGCATTTCATTAGATAATACGATGTTACAACAGAAATTGAAAAAAATGAATTCAGTGTGAATACAAAGCCCGATCACTTTGACCAGGGACGAGAAAAACCAAATATTTTTCTAATAAATAAACTATGTTCTGAAAGCAATAGGAGAGTATATGCTTAATTATACATTTTACATCAATTAAACATATTAAAGAATTCAATGCGAGGGGCTATGCGGAATCCGATTAGTTATAATTTTCATTGAATTACAATGTTTTAAGATGAATAAGAAGTCGAATTTCACATGCATCAGTCGTGTGTTTGGGTACCATTTATCACTCATACATGTATGTGTAGGTACCTATCTAAACGCTAAATAAATGGTGATTTAAAAAGTACTGAAAGAAATTGAAAAAATATCATTACAAGGTATTAAATGCCATATTTTCGGATTATGTCCAACATTTTAACACACCAATATAATATTTTATGACTTTTAATGACATTATGCGAACACATTTACAAAAAAACGGATCCAAATGAAATTACCGATTTTAATCTTCGCCGATTAAATTAGCTTCAAGATAATTTCAACCCGGCGTACCTCTCACTAACGAGTTGGAAGGGGACGCTTATATATGGAATATTTTTTTATTCTAAATAACTCGAAGGAATAATATCTCGAAGTTATGGCAGTGTGTCGTGACAGTTATGACGAGAAGTCGAGTCCTCTAGAGGACTTCCCCTCGAAGGGACTTTGGGGGGGGGGGAGAGAGAGAGAGGTATGAGCCTGGGTCCTGTCGTCGCTGGTAGCAAGCCGCTTGAGCGTTTTTAGCGGTGGGAGACGTAGGGCAAACAGGGACAAGTAATTCACTTTCGGGCAAACGGGAGCGAGAGGCTCTGAACCATTTTTTTGAGGCGATACACGGATGCACGTCAAAGTTACGCATGGCGCGCCGGAGAGTGGGTACGCTCGCAATCCTTCTCCGCTTGCCCGGGGGGTTTGTCCAAAGGACGAGGGAAGTGGTCTGTTATTCGTCAAAAATTTCCCGGAGCCTGGCCAAGGAGAACGTTATAAGGTTTCGCACCCCGGATGGCATTCCATTTTCAGTTGCCACCCGCCTTTCCATCACGCTTGGCAGAGGGAGTTTTAGAATCGAGATAGATCGCTTAGGATAAAGAAATACTTCAACGTTTTCCTCCCGATAGAAGTAGAGTTGTGAAGAGCAGTAGGTTTTACACTGAAAAAGGCATATAATTAAGGCGTAAGGGAACAAACTGGTACTGGAAACTGATCCTACTTTCAATGTAATGAAGGGAAACAGCCATAAATGAATCAGAAATCGTTGCTAAGGGCATGGATACTATACTAAACAAAAATCTCCGGCCTCTTATTTGCCACAATATACTCTCAATGCTTGTATAGCCACACGATACATTTTATTTAATATTTAAAAAAAACTTCTGCGGGAGTGCTGTTACGATTATTGAGTAAATATTGATCTTCGGGGGAGATTAACGCTAGTATTGAATTTCCTTCCGCCGATCTGCTAGGATCTTCCTCGGGATGTGTAGCACTTTCCGCTGATATTGTTGCCTTAAGTTTCAATACATGAATGTTATTACATTTACATTTACGACCTGCAAGTGAATCAAATTTGTACGGCTTGGAGTACAACAACCGAGTTAAAGAGAGGTGGAACGAAAAATCTGTTTAATGAATTTTGAGGCGTTGCAACCACGCGATTTTTGCAGAAAAAAAAGAAATCGCTTGGTACATTGAATGATAACGAAAACTCACTAATTTTATTTTATGTATTTATTGGCGAATATCGGTTGCATATTCGGCCTTTGATTGCAATTTAGAAGTGTGATGATCAGCTCAGATAACTTTAATCCCGTATTAGACGGTCTACTTTGCATCGGTTTTCATCTCAGATATGAAAAAGTGCAATAGTCTACTTTAATTAATGGTATCTCATCTTGATCTCTAACCTTTTGCAAGTAATATTATAGGAATTTAAAGCTGATAATTTACAAAATCTCTGCAAGATATAATTTCCTCTGTGATTCATATAATACGCATTGATTTCTTTCCTGAACCATTAGTTATTCTCAATTATGTTTCCGCTTAGCGAGCCACGGTAAAAAAGTACATACTTTTCCAAGTACATACTCGTAGCACAAAGCATTAATGTATTTTAGCCCGAGGGTCATAGAAGTGCTTCTTTAGTTGACACTTAAAACTGTCTTGTTAAACTTTTTGAAAAAATAGAGCATATTTTCCTCTTGAGTAATGTCAGCTCAACTAGTCAGGCATTGAAACAGCAAACGCCTACCTTGTTTCATAAGATTTTGTGTGAGATACCGGACGGGGAGAGACACCGTAAGTTGTCGAGAAAACTAACAGAAAACAGGGGGCAAAAAGCTCGGGTGAGTGTGGACACTGTCTTCTCCCGATTTCCACACTGGCACTCTTTGTTCCACAACGCATAACTCAGCACGATATCGCATATTGCGTGGAATATAAATAACATTAAAATAAGTTGATAAAAAATACGTTGCCATCACAAAATGTTGCGCTACGACAAAAAACTACTCTACTGAAACTTTAGTAACACTGCCAGCCTATGGCAAGGGTTTTGGTGCATCACAGTTTCGAATCCCACCTAAAGCCTCGGATTTTTGAGGAATGGTATTGTGGTGATGGTAAGCGAGCTTGGATATACTTCTCTTTCACCACTGACGCTTTGCCTCTTTCATGGGAAAAAATAAATTTCTAGATTACTACTCCATTATGGATTCAAACACTCTAGTTCTTCCCTGGGAAGAGGGAGGAAAGTAGTATAAAATGAGATAGCGTCACTGTTAGCAGCAGTCGTTATAATGTTGAACTGATGTCATTCCCACGTTTAGGAGCAGATGGGTGTGTAATTTGGTAGAGACGTAGGAGACGAAGGAACTCAGGTCTAAGGAAAGACCATGAGGTATCTACAGTGTTACAACCAATCCGATGGACATCATTCTATAGTCGAAGTGTGTCTTCTAAAAAAAACCCTCACTCACTGTAAAATCAACTACCATAGGGGCTTCAGCGGGATACCCCTGAAAGTTGGAAGTCAGCTAGTTGTTGTCCTCGCATCCAATTCAAGTTGAGAAAACGGATGTAGAGAAACAATTTCTATTCCGAAACTATTTCTTTCCCGTTGCTGGGTCGAAGAAAGAAGAGTTGTGGTGGAGCGAAACATTTGCAGGAAAGAAATAAAAGTCACGAAAACTGAAGGTTTTTCGCGCCAAATGGTGGGAATCAATTCAGTGGATGAGTATCTGCGGAGATTTTCCCTCCGTGCTCCCTCCCGTCAACCTAACTCAAGTTTCTGCCTACACCCGGAATGGAGGAGAAGAACGAGCACGGAGGCAAGGGTAGGAGGGTTATGGTTTTCGATTGCCCACGGCGGGAGAGTGAACATTTTTAGATCTCTCCGACCCCCCCCCCCCGATGGCTTTTACCTGGCAGAAAAATAATATCAAGGGATGATTGGCCGTTATCCTCCGCACGCCTTTCACTCCCCTCTCCCCCGCGAGATCCACTGGCGAAACCTATCTGTGCCGGCGGACATTCAAACTTCGGACAATTCTTCGCTCTCAGAGGCACATCACGCCAGTGAATCGTTTATTTTCCTCCAAGTTCCGAATGCTTCACAGCTTTGTGTTCCAAAAATTGCTCCTTGATTGAATTTCAGTGGGCTTATTTCACGGAATTTACATTTCATTAACAGAAAGGAATCAGTTTGGCTATCGATAATTCAACTCTGGAATACATTTCACGTAATGAGTGATGCAAATATTATTATAAAATCCACCAAATATGGTTTAATTCTGCTTTACCATCTGGAAAGTCAATTATTCTTAACCATAGGGTTACAGACAATACTGGAGGAAGATAAAAAATGCGTATTCGGAAGAAAAACACGATATCTAATAAAGCACCCGATTCACTGAAACACAGACATTGTAGTTGGAACAATTAAACCCTGAATAAAGTTTATTGCGGCTATACCCATGTATTAACATATTGATTGAACTAGTTTTGAGTTTACTTGGAAGTTTGCAGAAACGATTTGGATGATGTAACAATGCGTCCTTCAAAGTCAATCATTATTTTTTGCATTTTGATGAAGGAGAAGACAAATCTAATGCCACGGCACTCTGAATAAATTTAGAAATTCAACCCACGTTCGTTTCTCAGTTGAGGAACAGTCTCAGTCGCTAGTCCCGTTGAGCGTAAAATGTGATTTTCCAGACGCTGGGAATCGAGCTTTACGCGTGGCACATCTTGTGAGCGGGTGGATCATCCTCCAAAAAATATCCAGAAGTGATCGAATCCCGACCCAAAATCTCACGGAAGAGAAGTATACCTCGATTTACGTACAAATTGATTTCGCAGAGCGCGTAATGTTTGCCAGGAGGACCCCACCCACGAACAATTTCACTAGTGCAAAATGATTAGGTTAGTGTCGTGCTGTGTATCTCAGTGAGTGGGATAATATAAGTACGTATTAATAGATATATATTCTTATTGAATAGCCGTGTTTATTAATTTTACTATCAATCACCGTCCATTTCCCTTCCGCCTCAAAATAGACAATGAGCCATGCATCTGGACGAGCATTTTCGGTTTCCCCTTAACAATTTCCAACTGCCTAATTATCTCCCTTTTATCTGTGGACAAATTGTCATTCATAACCCATCTTTTCTTTTACTTTCCTTCTTCTTTTCCTCTCCCTTTTCTGCATCTCTCCAACCTCAAGGAGGCACGCAAGCACAGATATGCATATATAAATCTTAGAGCACACGAATATTCCTGCATTTTGATGACAGTCAATATGGAAATCGGTCGGTACCGTCATAAAAAGTGTGGAAAAATGACTTAAAAGTATTTTTTTCTATAATATAAACCGATTACAAAAAAAATAAACCTGATTCTATTCGTGATATATGGAGTTATACCATAGGCTTATGTAGCGTGTCTGTATGGGAATGGGAGTTGTGAAGAGAGAGAGAGAGAGAGAGAGAGAGAGAGAAACAAGGCAGATTTGTTAGGATGCAAGGACTGGGAGGAGGCGTCATATTGTGGCAGGGCGCAAAAATATTATTCCTAACCGGTGGGAGGGCTTTCGGCACGGAGGGAAAGAGATAAGAGCTAGATATGGTGGAGAGAGAGATATATATAGATGTGTATATGTGTGTGTAAAAGAGAGAGAGACAGTCGGAGATAGAGAGCGAGAGAGATAGTGGAGGAGAGTTAGAGAGTACGGAAGATGGAGATAGAGAGAGGGACCGAAGGGCGAGATATTCAGCCGAAATCAATTCCGCGGTGCGGTCGGAGGAAGGAGGGCGGGGAGAAAGAGAGAGGTTGCCAACCACCGCGCGCGCCCTCTCTCCCTCTTCCGACAGGAGGAATAATATTTTGCATCTGAGGGAGGAGTTAGGGCTGCCACCCGCCCCCATCTCCCGTCACGTGCCTCCTCCTTCCCTTCCGGTGGACCTTCCTGACTTTAAAGATCGGCTGCGCCCCCGCTTTCCGTCCGGGAGGGAGATTGAAGGGATAATATGCGAGACCCTTGGAGGATCGGTTCCGTACGCCACCGACTGAGGAGGAAAATTGGTCCGGGTGCGTCAGCCGAAGTCGAGTTTCCGAAACATTTCGAGCGTGCTTCTCTCACTCCTGTTGTAACTCTACGTGTAATCCACGCACAAACGGCGGGTGAGTTTTTTTTTTTGAGTAGAGCATCTATCTTAGCGGCAGCTGCGGTCATGCTATTAAGGACACTTTGATGGAGATAAATTGGTGTCAAAACTACCCTGGTTACTTCAACTAACACGATCTATGAAGGTCATAGAAAATTTTCTTTTTGCTTTTCAGGATATGTAACCTGCATTCTGAGAATATTCTAATTTTACTTGACCTATAGAACCGTAGTGGGGAAATAAATGACGCCTTTCCCAAAGACTTACCATAAAATTTAGGCATAGTTGAATGGAGTATAATCTAATATTTGCTTGATTACGGAGCGCGAAACGTTTTTAATAATATTTAGGTATCAGACAAAATATGAATTGTCGATATTGGGTTTTAATACGATTGACATTTAATATTCGTAATAAGATATCACTGGATCAAAATTTGGTATATTTTGCCAATTTATCTATTGTGAATAAAAATAATTAAATATCAAGTACTAAATTAAGCTAAGAGAGTATTAGTAAATGTTTTTAAAAATATTTAAGTAGAATTAATGTCATCTATTTATCTATATTAAAAGTTATACAATTTTTTACTAATTATTGTGATCCAATGATCAATTTTAAGAAAAAAATGTGGTAACGATATAAATGTTCTCTCGGTTTTTGCTTTTATTCTTGGTCATTAAACCAAAGATTAAGTAAAATTAGAGTCAATAACATTTTTTAAATGTAATAGTGAAATATGATAAATTATTGAGATATTATTCAGCAAATATTCCTCAAGTATATGTTAGGTATTAATGTGATTTCTAATGTTGAATTATTTTTGAAAATGTTTTCTTCACTTAGAAGTAAAGCATAACATTTATTTTCAGAGAAAAATACTTTCGCCATTCAATCAGCTTCTCCGTTTTCTCTGGATAAAGATCACGTTTTAATATTTTTTTCACGCAAATAAGTAGAACTGAATATTGACAGAATGCCAGATGCAACCTTTTTCTTAATGAAATAGACATCTGGTGAAGAATGCCAAGGCTCAAATTCAATTTTGGCCTGGCTTTTGTTTGGTATATCTGTTTATCTTCGCTGAAGCAATGCAGTGGAGTTTTTCCATTTAAAATGTTCGAGTTCGATCGTCAGGCTTTTGAATTTGAAATTCCAGATAACTGTGACCTGAAAGTCAATAAATGAAAGTTCCATCCTTATTAGTCCGATTTGATTAGTGAAAAATATTTTAGAGGCGTACAAGCTTCCACGGATTTCAATGCAAAAATTTGATTGTGTTAGGAAAAACTATGTAAGTGTGTAAAAAAAAATATTCACGAGGTTTAAAAAAAAGTGGTATGCTGTGACTGTCTTAATATCTCTTTCAATTGAAACTTGATTATACTCAATCGCACTTTCATTCTCTTACTTAATAACAAAACCAAACATGAAACAAAAAAAGTCTTGTTTTCTTTTATTAGTTATTAGTGATAATGTAGGATGAAATATGAGACTGATCTAACATGAAATACTCATTTAATAACCGATTATGATGCATACCATTTTTTTACTAGCTTTTATACGTAAATATTTGATTCTTCTAGATAGGCCACAAAGTCCAAGATTCACCTCTTAATATCATTGCACCTTATGGAGGATGAAAAAAAGGTTTCTCATGCATACCATTTCACTCTGCAACTTCATTAAACATCCGCTAATTTAAGTCGTTTGAACTAGTTTTGTGGATGTTTTCCTCATTAGAAAAATTAGTCAATTTTTTTTAGAGAATCTCAATCAATCAATTTTTTTGAGAGAGTCTCTTTGTCATCGTCTTCTCTATCTTGACTGAATCGCGCTGAAAAATGTACCTCTTTAATATATAAATGCCACGATTCTCATTAGCTCAAATATTAGTTTCTACTGCTATCTATTTAGGTCTATTGTCCGATAGTCTCTTTGTTTCTTCTTTACCTTTTACAGTTACGTACTTTTCTCGTACTACTTGAGGCATTCGTTTTAAATATTTTTTACCCTATTATTTCCTGTCATTACTCTTTCTATTTCAGTCTCCAGGGGAGTATTGTATATGTACTCCTCTCTTAGCTTAATAAAGGCAGGAAAGTAATTTTGGTGATTGTTACTTTAAGCTAGCTTCAACGGTTTTTTGCGGAATTACATTATCATTATTTTCAATTTATAGTTTTCTGCTGCTTTCATACCTCATGACCCAAAATAAATGTAGAAAATGCTCCATACATATAATTTATTTTATCGTATTTTTGGACCATAATATGTATGTACCGTAGACCATACTTGATAAAGCACACAACAGTGTACCTTTACGATTGCTACATCAATACTGCTGCTTCATTAAATAACGGACGAAGGTCCTTCCTGCAGTCTCCAAATATCTCTTTTAACGTTTCATATCACTTTCATTTCTTTTAGAATAGTCAGCATTCTATTCTAGTCAACACCATGAAGTTTTCTCCTCATATGGATGAATGTACAAATACCAACTGTCTGGTATCTTCCCAGTCTTTTTTATGAGAGTTTTCACGGCGTTTTTATCGCTAAACTTTTCAAAAGCATATATGATTTACGTCTAAGTATACCTCCGCCTATTGTTTAATGCTCCTGTCAATGAGTCTCGCAAAGATTTAACATTGGTAAGGTTTATTTTGCGAAAAATGCTCACATTTGTCTATGTCTATTCCTCTCTGGCAGAGAGATATTGAAGTTATTCGTGAGGTTATTGATTATATGCCCGAGTTCAATTTGTATAATTTTCTGAGGGTCTTCGTTCCAGCGCGTTTTTGTAAATCTGTGGTGGTCTGCGTCAATTCCTTAGGCCGTCCCGTAAATCCTTCGCTGCAAATTCAAATTCTGACCCTTACATTGGGTACCCATGTTTCATTTTCTTGCCATAGGACCTTTTCCCTTCTGCTACGATTTTACTCAGTTTTTTCCAGAGTTGGAAGTCTCTCCAGAGATTTCTTCATCTCTCAACCTTTTTCCTTTATATTGCATGAGTATTTTATTCTTTGCGTTCCAAAAGGCATAGCCTTTTTTGGCGTTATTTAAAATAAATCATTTCATTAATTGGATACATTTTACATCTCTCCTTTAACATTTTTTTACCATTTTTACCTGAAATTTCAAAACTTATGGCTGCCCTTATTTCCAATCATTTCATATTGCTGATGTCTTTTTCCAATGCATGTATATTTCTATTATCTACTCTCCCCTATAGGTCCAAAATTTCCTCCGTGAGCAATGGCTTCCTATTAACTGATTGACCTTCTTCCACTTTCTCTTTCGCTACTTTCAGGATAACGTTTTTTGATTCCCATCTTTCTTACATTGTCACGCTGCCATTTTCATCTTCTAAAGCTTAATCTAGTATCTTCTGATAGGCTAGCTTGTGTTCTCCTTCCTGGAACTTTTCCAGCAGCCAGAAATTACTTTTCTTTATTGCTCATTTTAAGTTGGCACTTAATAATTTCCTTGAATCATAAACACTAGGCCGCTACGAGATAGATTTTCCTGATTAAGGATTTCTCGAACTTTCTGTTGCACAAGAATATAACAACTTTGGAGTGTTCTTTTCTCTGAAATTTTATCTTTATGTCTTTCTTGTTTGAATTACAAAAAAAATGTTCATACCCACTTAGGGATGTCTGGTGCAGAATTCATTGAATAGCCATGTGTGTATACTTTGATTAATCAATGCTTAATTTTCTCCTGTAACTTCTTGGAGCACTACCACAGCGGTATTCAAGTCTTTTAAATCTTAAGACCTTCCGCCATTACTGTACATCAAACTACCTCCGATATGCCTTCACTGATATCTTTCTCTCTCTCTTCATTTTAATACGATCACATTTACTTGCAGTAGAACTGTTGAATTCTTTTTAATTTATTCAGAAAACAGTGATCATTTTGCTCTCCTGTACATAACCCTTCATTCATATTCCGGCACTATTCTGCAGAATGATTAAAACGGCCATATTTAATTTTATGGCCCCAGAGGGAATAAGCCTGAACCTTTGCTTCAAAAGCCTTCTTTTCGGTCGATTTCATTTAATTTTTTTCCCAAAATATCTCGCACCCCTCTTCAAAGTTCCCATTTCAGATTTCCCAGTGATCCGGGGCTAATATGATATTTCCAGTCCACTACGACGAAATATATTCTCCAGCTATAAAACCATATAGGGGCAGTCAGTCTTGATAAGTTCCTCTTTCGGATTCTCTGGATTCAGATATCTGATCCTGAGTGAAGTGAGTTCTGCTTTGAAATCTAAATCACACGAATCTTTTCTAGAAGTACGGAATCGAAATTACTGATTGAAAATAGCTAATCAGTTGAGCGTATATGAATATCTAAAACTACTTTAATCTTCTTCTCGAACGACTTTCTCTATTGGTAGTGGTACATTGTAGAATACTTAGAGAATTTACTCTTCGCTTTTTTGCTGGCTCTATTTAAATGAATTGCTCCCTAATGCATTGGATCAATTTGCTTGGCCTGATAACACGAGGCAATGACAACTTGTTTATTTCGACATACTGCTACCCTAGGTTTTCTTTATTCTTATGTGGGAATTTACAAATATATTTTATTTCTCGTGTTCTTTCGATGGTATTAATTGGACATTTGTCTGCAAAACTATTCAACTGTTTAATGAAATACTGCTGAAATTAATAACTTTAAATTTTGTGAGAATTGGATTGGAAAATAGACATTTAATTAAAACCATTTGATTGCATAACCAATGGGTCGTATTCAGTCTATTCATTTTTTAACACATGGCGCTCAGCTTCAATTGTCATCAATTTTATAAACATTTCCATACTAGGACGGGTTGTGGAACATAGGATATATTTTTACGAAGTAAAATTAACCAATTTACGTCATACTTTAACATAGAAATTTTATTCCAATGCTGCTAGAAGTATATCGAATAGATATCCATATGATATTCAAGTAAGTGAAGGCAAAGCTCTGGTAGTCACTTGAATGGAAGTGACATAAAAATTATTTTTAACGCAAAATAACTTGTAAATAATGGGTAAGATCAATAAGTCATATAAGAAAAATTCCATGAAGAAACTAACTATTGACCTTCATGTATGTACGGAAAATAACGTAAGTAAAACGAGACCTTTTTACGATGATCTTTAGCCGATTCGCTCATAAATATGAACTACTGACGATCCCAGAATAAAACTCTGAATGCACATTTACATGCGATAACTATATTTCAACAGCTTTAATTTCATTTTAGCCTAATTGCTAAAACTCGCCCAAAAATCACGTTTTTCGGGTGATTGCACGATAACTTACGAATTCACCATGAAAATTGGTGTTACATTTGGGGAACGTTCGGAATGAAATAGAAAAAAAACATTTACGTTACGGTACAACTACATCAAATTTCGCATTATCATGCCCAAAAACTCAGGTCGCCATTCAAATTTTAATTAATTCCCGTTTGCAGATAGCGCCACTTTAGATTAAATGGTCTAAATTCAACTAAAAGAATTATTTGAAATACTTGGGATTTTCAAGTGAAACATTTGATTTTAAATTTTATACTTTCATAAAGAGAAGGAAGAGATTGATAATGTCATGCATCAATGAATAATTTCATAAAAAATGACATAATTGACAAATAGCCGTTGTTTGAGAACATTTATTCTTACCGGTAATCCATTTAAGACTACATTTTATACTTCAATGATTTACATCAAACATTTTCTGGTAGAAAACAACGTTTAAAATAAGAAAACAATCTAATTGATGAAATATCAAAGCTTTTGACTGCATAATATATTAGTGAAAACCAAATATGCGTATTACATAAGGAATTCAAGGCAGCTGGAAAACAAAACTTCTACAAGTCTTAGAGAACAGGTAACGATTATGACATGTAATATACTATATGATACTTGAGGTAACAAATCTATTTGAATGTTTGTAATTTAAACGTAATTATATATATGTATAAATAAATGTATATTTCTATATAAAATTACGTATAACACTACAAAAACACAGTAATCAACCCGAAGGTCGGTTTGGTACGTGATGGCAGAGTTTACCCAGTACTAAGCTCAACGGCGTGTGAAATTCACACATCAGGGTAGCGGGGCCAATTCCTTTCCCTGTGTCGATTATGGTTTCCCAGGAAGATCCAGTACCCGAAATATCACATAGCTTGAGTGGAGCTGCAGATGCCTAAAGTGACTTACCCGGGTCAGTAGTCCAACGCTCTACCCCCTTAACTACCGAAATAACCTCCCAACCTCAAACTTTTACCAAGTTAAACTTGTCGTTGTTCTTCGTTATTTTTTATATCTGATATCAGTCAATCAATTTTCTAGCATTTATAACTTTTATATGATATTTTAGCTATTTTGACCATCCTTCTCCCATTCAAATTGTACTTGCCATTCATAATAGATTTTATCAATTTCCTATGTGCTTTTGCCAATTTTTCTTTTCGTTAGATTAAAATATTTTGGGCCGAAACAAAAAAGAAAACTGGTTGAAATTATCCAGAAAGGAAGTGGAAATTGGGACGACGTACCATCAACTCTAATAAATATACTTTATTCATTATATTAATATCTAATGTTATAATATTAGAATAATAATATAAGAAGAAGATACATTATATATATATATATATATATATATATATATATATATATATATATATATATATATCGATGATGCGGAAGTACTCACGAGAGCAATATAACTTTTGGACGGCAAAATAGAACACAGAATAAAACAGATAACACGTAAAAGGACACTCACACTGTAGATGATTTAAGCTTTCGGCCTATTCCGAGTCTGACCTGAAGAATGCCTCGGAGTAGGCCGAAAGCTTAAATCATCTACAGTGTGTCCTTTTACGTGTTATCTGTTTTATTCTGTGTTCTATTGTGCCGTCCAAAAGTTATATATATATATATATCCGATACATAATATATGAGGAAGAAATGAGAATGTTGTGGGAAATTTATCGATCCAAAATTGGAAATAGCAGTCGCAATTTTATCATGCGTCTTTAAGGGTGACAGACATCACTGCCCGACCAGACCATTTCTGCAATATTCATAATGAAAAGAATATCGGTTTCATTCACGCATGGAAAACAACTTCGGATCGTAGAAAAACAAAACAGTTGAGGGCAATGTGAAAAGATTCCTCAGCGATGTGCATTGCTTGGAGCACATGAGTTCATAAATGCAAATTAATGATTTTCTGAAACTTCCTAATTTGTTTCGTCGTGATTTTGAGAATCAGTTTATCATCCCCTCATATTTACGTTGATTGATTGGTAGTGCAGTTCAGATTGATTTATAATTGACTCAAAATTAGTATTATAGTTCATCAAATGCATTCGGTATTTTCTGGTTCCTTTGCTGTAATATAAAAAAAATTCCTTCATTTGGACTTCAATTTCATGCTCGTTAATACAGTCGCAATTCAAATCGTCCCTTCAAATTTTCGTAATTATAAACTTGGATATTTCCAGTCTGCCTACCTGTTGGGTCCTAAAAATTATAAATACCAACAATCTATATTACTTCCGTTGAGGAAATTAGCGTTTTAAATTTTGTTTTGACAAATATTTCCTCGCTATTATTCGGCATTGATGATGTAGATTATTTTACTAAAAATAATCTGAATACAAAAGAGGTATCTTGAATGGCAACGAAAATATAATCTCAGACTCGCCGAAGCGCTATCGAATGCGTATCTAAAAGTTTACTTTTCGTGGGAACGCTCACATGACTATCCCTAGGCGGTTCCAACGCACGATCTGAACTTCAACATTTTTTATGGACTCAACACTTACAACAAGCATTTTTGAGAAGTAGTAAATTGAACTCACCGACAACGAGACGAGAGGCAAAATGCCCTTCGCGTACTGAGACAAATATCTGCTTTCCGTGTAATTTACTCTTATAGCATCGGAAAAACATCGGAATGCTTTCTGGTGCGTTATACATGTACATAAGCCTATACTTCACAACTATTTGCAATAAAGAATTAGTTTAGTTTGATAGTGGTATTAGTTATTGTTTTATTTTTTCTCAATGTAGCTGTAAATATTCTTGGTCGTAAATGTAGACAAAAAATATTATAGGATTAGCGAGAATATCCGCAGGTTCCATTCAGTGATCCCAGTGGATCATATTCTAAAATTAATGAATACCGTTAAACTTGACGTTTTTAGTGGCCTATTACGCCATGAATCCTGGTATACAACTTTGTCGGATAAACTATTTTCTTCATATTTCTTAACGATTTAGTATGTAAAATGCGATCATCAATTCCTTTAGAAACTTAACTCATAACTGTATATTGTTTGTTACAAAGTTATCTCGGAAAGTACCACTTGAATATTAAGCGTCCTAATGTAAGTGGGAATAGGATTAATAATTACACGTCTGAAAGTTGGAGAACTTAATTACCTGTGAAATTAATCCTTCCCCGTCGCAAGCACTTAAAAGATCGATTATTGGCTAAATGTGCGCTTTCTCCTACGAATCACTTAGCTTGGAAATTTTTATCATTTAACACATGGCTTTTAGAAAATTTCCATCCATTATAATTGTCATTACGCCATCTAAAAATTAATCACTTTCTGGGAAAATATTGAGCATGGTAATGTGAATTATTCACATGAAATTGGGTGAGTAAGAGCCTCGAAAGAACCGATGACATTTGAATTAGGCGCGGCAAGCGAAATTCATAGGGAAACATAGAATCAGGTTAGTTTGGAATGAAGTTGAGATAAAACTTTTTATTACATTGGAGAGATTTTAACGATCTAAAAGTCATTATTTTATGGTTATACTTAAGAATTATCTGTAGTTTTATGCTTTTATGACAAACAAGCCACTGAAATCAAATAATATCTCCAGAAAGTTGCTAAGATAAAATCATCTACTTCAATATTCCTGAAAAAAAGCACAAATGAATTCAAGTAAGACTTCCAACAAGATAAGATTCGGACGAATCTTTCACCCGATGAGGTTGCAAGACAAATTGATTTGGATATGAAAGTTCAAACCTAAGCTGAACGGAAATTCTAACGAACTGGTACTGCGTACGAGCAAAGTTCGTACCAGGTGCTTTCCATCCATTCTTTTGTAGATTTTACTCGTCATAATCTTTAACGCAATGGTTGTCAAACTAATTCATTTATTCAAAGGAAGAATATGAAAAATATTTTCATGAAAACTTTGACTACGAATAAAAATATCTTCAATATGATATCTTCAAAGATCCTCGAGCATGTTCGAGTCTCTTCCTTAAAAATTGAAATAGCGCGTACGCCACCACTAATTTACGATTGTACTGTTCAGAGAACTCCGTAAGTCTTACCCTTATGTTATTTACTTTCCTTAATGATGCATGAAACTTTTATGTACACCATCGGCGAATAGTAATACATATTTTTATCTTTCATCATTGAGCTCCGTAAAATACTTTGGAAAACATTTAAGTAGAAAAGCATCCTCACTTCAGGATAATGACTCAAAATGAGCAACCTTTGGTAAATCCGTGAGAATCATACCCATTTATTTAGATATGATAGACTCCTTCTGGTTTAAGTGATTCCATTATATGTAAGCATTTGCCACTCTGCTCGTTTACTCGCATATTCAAAGTAATAGAGTGAAAGCAAACTTTTATGAAAGGAAATAGTTCCCAAAAACTTCAAAAGAAAACGCTTAAACTCAAAATAATATATTTGGAGTGCAGAAGCACTATTACGTGGACAAGTAAGATTTTCTGGTGATTAAAGCCATGTAAATAAGATTAACTTTATGCTTTTGAAGAAATGTATAGCTTTGAAGGCGGATTTATATTTTGTTAATACACTCAGCGTGCTTCAATAGCAGTCAGAAACGTCGTCGTAAAAGGTCATCATTGGTGGCTGAGTGTTTGGGATAGCTTTGGAGGTCTACTTTTCCCCCTTGGTTGCTGAGAAAATTCCCCGGCAAGAAGAGGCAGTGGAAGGGGACTTGGATTTCGTCGTATGAATTCTGAAAGTTTTGTCGTGAATAGGAGAAGTTTTGGGTTCAAGTACGTGTTTATATGAAAGGGCTGATGCGCCAGTTTTGGACGTATTTCAGACTTTGATAAGGGTGGAGGCAGGATCGTAGCCTCTAAAAGACAAACTTTAAATTCGCCCGAGTTTCACAGTAGCCCTCGAGGTAATCTTGGGAAAATAATAATTCGCATCGAACGGAACGAAATGCTCATTTAGCATTTAAGAATCGAGGGTGTGTTTGCCTACAAAAAAATTATTCACCAGTTCTCTCAGAGGAGTTTTTGGGGATATGAAATTGATGAAGAAGATACGGTTACTAAGTTGAAAGTCGAACAAAAAGCTTACCATCCATTGCAGTCTTTTTAAAAGAGCATCTTGTCAGATACAGTCTAGAGTCATATATTAATAAAAGAGAATAATAATAACTGTCAAATCTCAAAACTGGAATGCAGAAAAAGGACTGAATTTATATTTCCTTTTGCTTTTTTTAGTACTTTTTAAGTTGAAATGGCAAGTTTAATATTTATTGCGCATTTGAGATCAGAGAAAAACTTCATTAATTCGTTTACACGGCCATTCATTTGATTCTTTAATCTGTTTGAACAATTACTTTGATGTAAAATCGCTTATCCCGAACTGATGTGATTGTCACGTAATGTTGGTGTAATATCGATCGGCACTCACAGCATATACGATATTACGTTTACCAAAATAATACTGATTCCTAGATGACCTTTGAGGGGACATTGGGGCCAGGAAACTTACGGGGTCAGTTCCAGGGTGTGATGGAGAAAAGGGACCTCCATTCCATTATTACACCCGAGTTTCTCTTGCTTGTCCCATTGAGTTCCTGTCCTCAGCGATAACGGCCAATTTTTCCGCCATCGCCGAGGGATAGGAATCCCCGGCGGACCACTGGGGGCCGCTATTAACTTCGTGCGGCGGCGCCCACGTCCTCTCTGCCATTGCAATTGCGTCGGGTGGAATTCATAGGATTTCTGTCCCGTCAAACCCTTAGCAAAACAATCCCGTGACAAATCCCGAAGAAGAAACTAAATTTCAACCTTCGCGCTACCTCCAGAACGTTTATTCGATGGAGTTCGTGATATTAGTTGAAGAGAAAATGGGTTTAGATGTTACGTACCTTGAGGACTGCAGGATCACGTACCATTTCACTTATCATTTCACTGATTTTCAGTGAATGGACGGATTACACTTAAATCTTAGAGTAATAACGCAAAGTAATTCATGGGAAAAAAATTATCTGTATTTATTCATTTACCAATCCCTGCCAGTCCACAAATTCATTCCCGTTGATATAATTTGCCGAGAGTTTCATCTTTTACAACTATATATTCTTCCAGTTTATCATTTCACTGAAAATAGATGGTTTTTGACAGAACATCTTACGAACAGTGGGCGTCTAAGAGAGGAATATTTCAATTCTGGGAGCTGAAAACATGCGAGGATATTACCGTAGCAGTATCGCGGTAGTACGGAAAGCATTCAAGTAGTTGTAATAGTAATTAAAGTAATTTCTCCTTTAGCGTAGGAATTATGAAACTGGAAAAAAATCGAAAACAGTGTGTGGTGAATCATTAACTACTTGGCCATCTTGTTTTCATTTTAGTTTGATAGACATTTTGAAAACTGGGTGGTTAACGAAACCACCAAAGTAAATTTTGGAATTTGGGGTGCTACGCCCGAGCACTGAAGAGAATTTATCCAATTAAACCGTTTACTGGTTCACAGATCAAGAAATGCAGTACAGGCTTTTTTAAGAAATCTTCGACCGAGTGGTCCCCCTGAGTTACCCTGTTTATCGCCGCCTCGCGAATCGTTTTCTCGGCGTCATCTGACTCAACTTAGAAGCCCAATTTGGACGAAATAAAAAGAAGAAATTCGATTCAATTGTGTTCAATCAAAAATCTGCTCCTTTTTGCGGAACTTGAAAATGTTACACATTTTCATTGGAAAACATTGAGGAAGCTGTTATTTTGTTCACACTGTATGCGTTTTTATTTTTAATTAAATAAAATTTCAACAATCTGTGCCAAATGCAGTTTACTTGTGGCCATAATTTATAAGCGCGAACTTATTTGTCGGCTCCTTGCCAATGCAGATACGTAGGAAGACATGTTTTGTCACGATGCAAAGTGGAACACAGCCCTTTTAGCCGATGAGCTTCTGGAAAGCACAGAACTCAAAATCTGCATCACTGGTCTCATAGAGTACAGTTATGCATCATTGTAATCTAATCTTACTTCTTACTATCACCCGTTACCATATTGCCATTTTTCCTTCCCGCTTCATAGTCATTCAACCTTCTTCACAGAACAGAGTGATAAGTAGAGATAAAAATAAATTTGACCTTTCAGCAACGTGATTAATTTCGTTTGTTACAATACTGAGATTATAAAGTGTGTACGCACCTGGAGAAAAGAACGTCGGCGCTCTTCTAATTTACAGTTGATTTATTGTTAAGATACTTTACGCGCTGGAAGAAGCATGTTAGCCATGTTCGTTCCCCAAGATCCACTCATGCAAAGGCGACAATTATAACCGCGTTCGAATAATAGGTGTGAATAAATTTAGTGCTTTTTCCGATCCGTATTGTTCCTTGCATACGGAAACACTACGAATTCTCAGATATTTTTGAAAACTTTATTGCACAATATGTTCGGTAGTGGATAGAATATCGACGCCAATTGGTTAATGTAAGGTGCCGCAGGGAAAGGAGGTGCATGGAAACTCTCCTCACTATTGAAACCACCATGGTGTTTGCACTAAAACCATTGGCCAATATTCGAGATTTTATCATGTAACTTAGAAGATAATTAGATTTTATTTTAGTCTGTGATTATGGATTTTCTGTAAGTGTGGTTATGTCGACGTGATGACGTTTATAAGTGGAAAACATAAATTATTCAAAATATCGGACCGAATCCCTAAGCTTTTAATTGTAATCTCGTCGATCACTGTGCGGTTGGTTAAAAATTATTAATTTGGCATCGGCATGGATTTGTACGACATGTATTTTTACGGAAGATTAATGCTTGCATGCAATTATTGTGTCACAAGTGGCCCCCATCATAAAATATATCTCCGTAGATATTTAGAACTCTCATTTACCATGTCAATTCTAATATTTTAAGTAACATAGTCTTTCAATTAGTGTGGATTTTTATGCCCATTTCTCTGAGTCAATAGATGCAACGATTACAGAAAATCTCCTCTGGAAATTGAATCACTCACTTTCGTGAAACTCTGCTGGTACATCTGGGCGTTGATAAATTAGAATACGATGCTGCCTTACTCAATGTCATTCATATATAGGAACCTTTTAGGGGTGATAGCAATATTTCCCTTCAACCATACCGCCATTTCCTTCGAAAGACATGCTCATCTATATCTCTCTACGTTACACTGCGCGTGAAGTCTCGAAAAGATTTAATACAACTTTCATCTTAAAATCAATCAATTGTAAGATTTGAGTGGCAAATGTTTACACTTGAATACGAGTGTTAAAATCTTTCATAGTTGTGATTTCGTTCATGTTTCACATTAACATATTAAAGCACCTTAAAACTGTTGAAATATTTGAAGGAAAAAAAATCCAGCATTTTATTGACTGTGCTCATTTCAGATAGCCAATGCTCATTTCAGATAGGTTGAGGGATAACCGTAAGACGAAAGGTAGTCCGCCCAGCGTAATTCCTACGTGATGGGGCTCTAAAGACTCTTGCGACCTGCGGTATTTCAAGTGCCGGTGTCCTATTACAAACATGATCGAGTAAGATCACGGGAAACCATTCTAAATATTTTTTTACATGACAGTAAAATGGCTAATTAATCCTGGAATCTATGGTGTGTCGCCCACTAGTGAAGCCGTGACTAGTAGCGGGGAAGTCAGAACTTCAACATCTTTTCAATGAATAATTGACTTTGACATGAGTTAGATGAAAATAAAGAAAAACTACAAATTCAGTGCGTTACAAAAAGTAAATAAAAATTTATCATTAAATGGTTATTTACTGAGGTAAGTTTTGTTGAGAGAAAGACGAACTACATCAAAGAACTTCGGGAACTACCACGAAAGCTGCTTTTTATTTATTTAATTTACTGCTGCAGGTTTACTATCGCTAAATTTCTAATTCTAATTGTCTAACAAAATACGATAGGACACCCTACACTCAAATCGACCATTCTTCACTTTCGCATAATTTATACCTTCCTTCATTCCATCCAACATTTTCATAATCTTCCTTTCCACACCTCACCTGCTCTAGTGCCATTCATTCTAGTTTCTTTTAGCAGTTCATTACCAGTCAAAATGCCTTCACGTTTCCCTTCTCCTTTGGATTTCTTGCAGCAGTTCTCTCTTCTCTTTTCCTATTCCTGACACCTTTTCGTTTGTTATCCTTTCCATCCATTTAACCTTTTGAAGCCGTTCAACACACAGATCTTAAAAGCCCCCAGTACGCGCCTGTCGTCTTGCCTCAACGATCAAGTTTCCGCGTAATATAAAACTACGCTTCACACCAAAATTTCCATTAGTCAAATCCCTCTTCCTTGTAAAATCCTTGAAAAATTTTAGCCCAATCAATTCTTCAGAAGTTGGCGATGTATATTTTATTATTTATTTAATATTTTCAGCAACAACGAGAACAAGAAGAGAGTATAAAAAAAGGAAAAAAACGATAAAATGGGAACGTTGAACACCAATAGAATTGATAAGTCATGATTTATAGGAGAGATGATAAGGGGCATGGGATAGCTGTGAAAGTGGAGGACTGTTAACTGTGCATTTTTGAAAAGAATAAATATAGAATTGCATAAGATACTTAGCTGAGAAAACCATAGGAAACGTGGTGGAAAGAGTAGTGAGAGCGTATGGCAAAGTTTTGGGCAAAAGAATACCGAAGCATTATATTAGAATGTTGGAGAATTCTCAGGGTACCAGGGTTTTCCGTTATCGCAATTAAGCTTTAATACTGAAGAAATGCTGAGAGAGACAGGCTGAGAACTTGAGTTGAGAATTAAAGTGGGAGGCGAAGTCGTTAAGACTGTTAGGGTTGCAAATGATTGAGTAATAATTAATCAGACAGCCAAGAAGTTGACGTATTTGTTGAGTGTTTCACAAGACCATTAAGAGAAGTAAGGAATGAAGATTAATCACAAATAAACCAAAGTAAGGAAATTCTAAAAGAGTAAAAAAGTAATTTAAATGTTAAAGTAAGTTAAAGATGATAGGGTTGCTAAGTAAAGGGAATAAGAATGATGATGATGGAGCGTAGCGCTACAGGCATCCGATACCTGGTTTTTCATGCAAATGAATCATCGTAGTTAAGGGAATTTTGAGATACGACTATGGAAAGAAAACAAGTTTAACAAAGAGGGAGGCTGACGACAAAGTTTTGAATATTGCAGGTGAAGAAAGTAAGCTGTTCGGCGAAATTCGAAAAATGCTAAAAAGGAAATACTAAGAAGTAGCAAAATGTTAAATTCTGTATTAGAAATGAGGAATATCGCTGAATGGGGGCGATGAATGAAGAATATAGGCGTTTAAGACCACAGAGCAAAAATGCTACTAAAGGAGGAAATGATGTTGCTCAAAGAAAAGGAATTAGATGCAATATGTAGAAAATAGTACTTTTTACGGAATGTTTATATCCAAGTTTTGAACAGTATACCTATGAAGAGGTGAGAACTAGTACTTGCTAGCGTGTAACTCTATGGATTAGCATCTAAGGTAAGCTCAGATCACAATGTCCACATGTAGCTGGTGTTATTAGGATTACAAGGGCCTGGATAGCTCATTGACTCTGAACTCGTTAGTTAATCCATAAATCATCCTCGGACACTCATTCGTATCCAGAAGACGGCGGTCATTTGATTGAAATGTGTAAATTTCATGAACACAATTACGACCTGAATAGAGGGTAAACTGATCACAGCCTTTGATGCAACGGAAACTGAAATAAAATGAATCCAACTGGAGGTGGGTTTAGATTCAATGATGATAAAGCATACGGGGAAGGAGAGGAATACAAAAGAATATTTGCCAATGTTACTGACGAAGAAAATACTTGGAAGGGGGGTAGAATTTTAAAAACTACTTTCAGTCGGTCAATTAAGCCTGCTCCCGTTCAGGCTTGTACGTGAGGTAATCCTTCTGTAATTGGAAACGATCTCATTGGATACCTATGCTTTCGAGAGATGCGCCACTTCTATAGGCTGCGTAGGATTAACACTTCATGAGCTCCCAAGGGTATCTTTTCCTACTCTACTGACGTGGTAAAGTCCATCAGTTTCAGAAGATTTTGAAAGTCAAGAAAGAGGTCAATGATTCATTTTTTCTTAAACCTGCATTAAGCCGTTGATTTCTTCGTTTGAATACGTTTGGTAGTCAATAATTAAGAAATCTGTAGGAGTGCACTCACAGGATGAAACCATATTGATTTGTTCAGAATATTATTATTTGATAGTTTACCGTTGAGGGTGGGTTTGTGTTAGACACAAACCGGAACACAACTACACTTCTTAGCCTCTCCTAACAAGATACAACCTGACAAACTACATTGTAATATATCCTTCTTCTGCTCTGCAAACAATTTCAGCATACTTGAACATTCTACCTCTCTTCTTTGGGAACAACAAGAGTATCATTCTCCTCCCCATCTCACCTGCCCAACATTTTCCCTTCTATGAGAGGTTCCAGCATTTTATCTCTGTCCAAAATATTCTATTTAGATACACATATAAGAAATATTGTCTCATCTGCTGTAAATGTTGCGTGATCGTGCTTTTATTTCTGAGTAACTCATTAGCTCTCTATTGGATCCCGTAACAACTGTGCTGTGAATAAAAAAAACGGAAATACAATTGTGCTTTTAAAAGTTATATTTGATTTCAATCCCACAACACGCTTGAACGCTTTAATTGAAAATGACATAAAGGTTGAAATATGTTCTGTCGATTAAATAAGATAAATTTTGAAAATTACAGTTCCTATTTCAGTTTTTAAAAATGATAAATGTCCCACAAAATCACTCGTGACACTTTTTATTTTACACATTTACTACAAAAATGGGATAGGAGAACTTCAGGAAGACCGCCGAATTACTGAGCTTGTAAGCTCTATTTAAGCATGGAATTAGTAAATAATGACCAAGGAACCTCGCCTTATTTCCTTCAAAATTTTCTGCTAAGCTCAGTGCATAAAAAACTAGAACCTTGATTTTGATTTTTTATTTAATAAAAGTAGTGTGTTGAATCTTTCCTTTACAAAGGCTGTATGTGACACCGTAAAGATTGTGGTAATGCTCTTGGGGTTTACAGGATGGTGTAGGTCGAAAAGGTCTCGGATAATTCTGAATTATTGAGGGTCAAGGCACGGAGATGTGATCCTACTTCCCTCTTGCACCCTTTCATCTCCACATGGTATTTCCCTACGTTCGGTAGTTCCCGTAAACCGGATTTGCGTGAAATATTAAGAAAGAAGATTCACGGAAGACTTTTATCGTCGTATTAGACGCCGCTTGTGGCTTACACCGTGATTGAGTGTCCCTCTTTCTCGTGGAAGCGATTTTTGAGAAAAGTGCATCCCAACGCGGACCCAATCTTGGTAGAAATTTTCTTGTACTTGTTTTAATTCCTTTTCTGTTTACTTGAAATTAATGCTATGACATGTGCATTGAATAGTTATCCAATGTATCACATGTATTATTTTTATGGGCTAACCGAACTTGGCCAGTTCTGCTCATATCCAGAAGGATTTCCATATTTCATTATTTATAATCATTTTTAGAATTTTCAGACTTCTTTTTCCGTAATTCTGTGTTCATCATAGGTAAAAATCTACTTATTTCTTTTCATAAATGGTAATTTTAAGTGGAATTTTTTTATGGGATCACGGCTTCATATTCCATCTATTGCATGGCTCTCTTTATCCTTACCTTTTACTATGAAACAACATCGTTATCAAAGGCGTAAGAAGGCAGGAGAACCAACACTTATACTTTAATGGCCCATTTTATTTAAAAGATTAAAGGCACCGAGAACACGATGATGTTCCATCAAACGTAAGGAACAAAATGGCTGTGAAATTGAAAGATGTATTTATTTCATGTGACCTATGGTCACAAAGATCCAAGAATTAATACATAGCAAAGATTCTGAGAAAAACAGTATAACTATCAGTATAATGATGAAAATAGATTAGAAATAAAACGAAAATAATGGGCCCAAAATGAAAAAAAACATGTTTGGGGATAATGACGGCTGAAAGAGGATGAAATAGAAGATATTTGAACGAAGCATCCGAAAGAGAGTCAGGTTTTGGAAAAATAGGGTTCTTTCCCACTCCTTGTCTAAATTTTTTCCAAAAGGCTTTGAAAATATTATTTCTCCTTGAAATGATCACTTCTCAAGTGCTATTGTCCCAAAAACTCCTCTAAGAAGGCCAAAAATTAGCACAAATGGCACATGAAAAAATAAATTAGAAAAATATAGACGTATACAGATTGAATAGAAAAATGTACTGATCTTTAGAAATATGCATACTATTACACAGATGTGTAGTAGTGTACCAATGTAACATATTTACAAGTAGTCGAAAAATATAAAAAACATATTTACTTGTAGTCAGCAAGTTAGTTATCTTGCCAAAAGTCGGATGAGTGTGGACTTTTATCAACATTTTACATTAAAAATTACTTGTCAAAAATTACTATAGAAGTCGGTTATATGTACGAGAATCAATCAATTAAAATTAAAATAAAAGTTCTATTTTATTGCGAGGTTTATACCATAATAGAATAATTCTGAAAGCTATTACACAAATTTGTTTATTTTACGTGTAATAGAGAAAAATGGTTCCAATTTTAATGAATTTAATTGGATAACTTTTCCAACTCTAGTGAGAAAACTGAGAAAAAACCATATGCTTGTCTATTTAGAAACTGATATTGAGACGTCAATCCCTTAAACTATGGCAGAAAGCTTGCAGAAAGGGTCACCATGATCTATTGTTCTTGGAAAAGACAAAGGTCCCAAAAAGAAAGCCAAGGAAACAATACGCTGGCCAAATGAATGGACTTTGAGACAGAGAAGTTACCACAATATTGGACAAAACAGAAGGGAGGTCTACTGCCGACCAATCTTCGAGTTATAGGGCGGATGATTCTGAAGGCATTTATTTCATTATGTGCTTTGATTAAATATTGATTATATATATGTATTAAATGCATTTTAAATGTATACGAGTAGGTAACACCTTTATGGCGTTCAATTATTTTATATGCTCACCTGAATTTAATTATGTAAGTAAAGAACTTGTATTATTCGTGATAAAAAAATAATAAAAAGATCAACACAAACGCACTTCGATATATTGGTGGTACCAGCAACCTTCATAAGGGTACAAAGAGTCATTGACTTAAGGAATCGCTGACTCCTGGTACCTTGATGAAGGTGGTTGGGACCACCGAAATATTGAAGTTAGTTGGGTTTACGTTCATGTTTTTATTTATTTTTTACTAAGATTTAACTCAAGGGTGCATCAATTATATGTATATTCGAGAAATATTTTAGGAAAATAAGTTAATGACACGGGAATGTAGAATGTGGCAGTGTGAGATCTCACGCCGTCCGAGAAACTATTTAGCGAGCATTTCGAGTGCTTGATGATTATCCTGCGTCCGGGGCGATGGGTGCGGAATCCGACGATGGTATTAATTAACGATAATCCCTGAGCTTTCGCCGTCGAATTATCGCATCGCCGGTTTAAAATTTAGATTTAATGAAGCACATTCACCCCAGCCGTTCCTTTCCCTTCCCCCTCCCTCCCTTTCTCTCCAAAACCCCCCGGACGCATGACGTATATAGCTCGGGACCTAAAATAGAAAAAAAGAATCGGAACCACCAACCCTAATGAGAACGCCCCTTTCGTTAACACGCCTCCCCCAGCCCTTTCACTCCCGATTCCACTCCCGAAATCCTTCAAGCACCACCTGACGAACGCACTCATCGCTGTATGCTCAGGGGTTGCGGGGGTAGTGGGTTTAATATTTCCCGTTAAATTCTATGTGATAGCCTTCGTGTCGTATGTTAATGTAATTTTGAATCTCTGAATTGTAAAAATAGTGTCACATATTAGTTTTCACGTTAGTCAATTCCACCATTCTCATGGTTAATTTCCCGCAGCATACTTATGTTACTCGTTGAGTAACGATAATATCCTAAAATCCCTTGGCACATCATTAGATACAGCTTGATCTTCCTCTTGTTACCCCATCCATTTTTTTACTCGTATATAAAAGCAGAAACGTACTGTGCCCTGTCTGTTCGGTCATTAGCTTTAATAAATCGAACTAGACAGTAAAATATTAAGTTTCATGTGCTCTTGCATATCCGATTACTCTGCGAGATTGGATTACCGCAGAAAAAATCTATGACAAAGGCAGCAGTGTAACTGACTGAATATGAAACCGAAATCTAATAGCCAACTGGATCTTTTGGAGACATCGGGTACAGATCATTTTTTCATTTCCATCTCTTTTTCCTCCATACCCCCTTCCCTTACCAGCGGGGCTAGCAAATTGGAGTCGCGTCGAACCACCAGGCCTCCCGTGTGTGCGTGTATTTCCCCGAAATACTCGGGCAAACTTAAATGCATGGGATTAGTGGCGATCAAGGGAAGGGGTTCCGCCGCCCTACCGCCGTGGGAGGTGTGGGTACGACAACGGTAAATGACTAACGTTAGCGGGCGCGAGAGGCACACCTTTCCCGCCGCGGGGAACGAAGGTATGCTCGTGCGGGAAGGCTGGAGGCGTAGCGGTAAACGGGGTGGCTCCTGAGGCGGTGGAAGATTCCGTTAGAAGAGACCTGAGGGGCGGGATGTTGATTAAAGCTTTGGAGACTGAGAGAGAGGGAGAAGGAGGAGTGGAAATAACTTAGGTAGAAGGGGTTCTCTGGGACTTGTATAGATTGTCCCGCACGGAGGGGGGATGTAGGGAAGAATAGTAAACAGGAGGGCGGGATCGGGGACGTTATTAGAGGTGGTTGCGGCGCTCTAACGCTCGTTTTGAAATCAAACAACGGAATGTTTGCATTCCATCAGCGGATTAATATTTTGCAATCCGTCGATATGTGCGGCCCGGAGAGAGAGAGAGAGCGAGGGAGAGAGGAGGGAGGAGGGAAGAGAATGGTGGGGTAAGAAGAGGGAGAGAGAGGAGTACTGTCTAGGGCTGATTTCAACCAACCCAAACTGGACCGCTTAAATTTCGCGAAACCCTCGCAATTTTCATTTAACGTCTTATCATAGCACCGAATTATCTACGTTGCCGCCACGTGATATATTAATGTGCGTATAATATTCGGGATTATGAAGCGGAAGTGGGAAACCTCACTGACCCCATTTCCCTCCCCCCCACCCCAA
This sequence comes from Hetaerina titia, assembly GCA_037158775.1. Lineage (NCBI taxonomy): Eukaryota > Metazoa > Arthropoda > Insecta > Odonata > Calopterygidae > Hetaerina > Hetaerina titia. Next base: position 74,078,096 of record CM073775.1, on the reverse strand, counting down.
TCTTCGCTCCCTCCGCCATCCCGCTGCGCAGGAAAACGCGAACACACGCACTCACGCACGCACATACCAGATAAGATCGCACCGTCGACGGGAATTTAATTTCACCAGGGGTTTTAGAGAGGGCGGGGTTGCGTTTTGTGATCCATAAAGGGATAATCCCCCTCCTGGAGCACACCTCTCCCGCGGCACACGGCCGTGTGGTGGAATCGGCTGTGTAATCTGCGTCCCCCGTGGAGGAGGAGGGCCTGCCCGAGCAGAGGAATTGGGGGGTGGACGGGGGACGGGGGCTCGGGCGGGGTGGAAGGTGGGATGCTTTATGTGTGCGAGTGTCGCGGCGGCTGGAGGCGGAGGTGTTTAGGACGCGACAGGAAGTTACCCACCCGCGTTGATTGCTTTCGCAAACTCTCTCCCTCTCTTCCTCGTTTTTTACCCCCTACCTACACCGCTACCCAACCTCCCTCCCTTCAAAAATACCTGACGCCTCCGTTAAGCCCTTCTTAAAACGCTGTACTCACCCTACTACCATAACGGCCCCTCCCGGCGTGAGGAAATATTAACCGTTGCCGCAGGCGTATCACAAAATATGCGGCACGCTGGGGCGTCACGTCAACGTCAGCGTTTCATAGCATCCCTCCCGTCGAGAGAGGGAGAGAGAGAGATGGGATGGAGAGACAGGGCCAAAGACGCTTTGACTCGTGATCAAGAGTAGTATATCTCGTACTCCCGAGGGCCGTTTCCAGAAAAATCCTACTATCTTGAGCGCCCCGGGATATATTTCTTCATTTTGGAGGGCGGAATGGAGGCTTTAGGACGGCGGCGAAGCCTTATAGTCTATCAACTGATCCCTCTCTCAGGGTGTATTTTCCGAGCCTTGAGGCTGTATTCGCACGATGCGCTGGTCTTCGTAAATTTATATTTTCATTCATTCATCGCACTTTTATACATCATACTGAAGTGCGTATAACCGTGAAATTACTGCGTAACCAAATCGAAAATAGTTAAATGATTTCACTTTTTGAAATAAAGTTAACAATCTATTCCTTAATGATAAGTATCGATTCTCCGAGGGCGTCAATCGGCATCCATTTCTTTAATAATTTTACAAAACCTTCTGAACGTTTTGACAAAACTTTTTTTTTAACCTTTACAGTCTCCTACAGCATCTAAATCATTCTTGGAATGTAAATGATATGTTTTCAATATGATGCCGAAAATTTCAAATAATTATAAATGAAGGGAAGGAAAGCGGCGAAAGGTGATCATCCATAGATAAAAATATGAAATTTTAATATGATTTAAATGCACCTAAAATAAATATAAGTTAAGTTATTCTCGTTAAAAAAATTAAAATATCACTCAAAAAAATTTTCACTCCGGAATTAAGTTAGAATTAAATGCTATTATACAGGGAAAGATTTAAAGAAATATTTAACTCCAAATCTCAGGGTAAAATTCATTTAAGTAAGAGGTTTAGTGTACCTAGAGGATAGATAAACATCGCGTTAGTACAAATTGTATAGATAATAGTGACACATAGTTTTAAAGAAATTATGTGAAAAATGGCGTCACCATAAAAAGTGTTCGCATGTTGGAGGCAATTGCTTGTAAGGATTATTTTCGATAATGGGTTATGTGAGAGATTATTAAAGTATCTAATGAAAATGACAATGGTATAGTAAATACATATACATACACACCATTAGTATTTCACTCCAACATTATGGTTTATATTCTATTAATAATACTCTATATGAATACAATCGGTTTCTCATTTGGAGCTTTCGTCAAATGGATATTTAGCAACTCGTATACCTACGAGGGTCATCCGGAAAGTAGTACCCGTTCGTGCCGCATGAAGTGCTGACGACGCGAGTAGCCGCTGGACGAGGTCAGATAGCTTCAGTGGTTTGTCTGCCTTCTCTGAGCCAAGTTGCGTGACGCTAGCATTGCCTGTGTTGTTTCTGTGATTGTTTACATTGTTTAAAAAAATTGAGAACGCCGCCAGTTGTGAAGTGAGGGCAGTGATTAAATTCCTCAATGCAAGAAACGTTCGCCCATGTGATATTCATCGCCAATTAAAGGAGGTGTATGGAGACAATGTAATGGACGAGTCGTCTGTTCGGCGGTGGTGTCGCAACTTCAACATGGGGAGGGGGAACACACACGACGATGAGCGTTCGGGGAGACCGTCTGTCATTACAGACCAACTGGTGAGCTCAGTTGACGAATTCGTGAGGAACGATCGGCGCGTCACAATTGATGACATCTGTGAGCATTTTCCCAATGTTTCTCGAACAATTGTTCATGAAATTGTTAAACACCATCTGCATTATGCAAAAATTTGTGCAAGATGGGTCCCTCGCATGCTTACAGATGAGCACAAAACCAAGCGTATGGCTGCAGCACTGACGTTTTTGGGACGTTATTCTGATGAAGGAGACTCTTTCTTGACTCGCATAATTACTGGTGACGAAACATGGGTTTGTTATGCATCACCTGAGAGTAAACGACAGTCAATGGAGTGGCATCATGCTCATTCACCAAACAAACCAAAAAAATTCAAGACAGTTCTGTCCACCAGGAAACTCATGGCAACCATTTTCTGGGATCGACGAGGTGTATTGCTTATTGATTTTATGGCCCGTGGAGACACTATTAATGCCAATGCGTATTGTGAAACATTAAAGAAATTACGGCGGGCAATACAAAATCGGCGGCGAGGTCTATTGTCTACTGGTGTCATTCTCGTTCATGACAATGCCAGGCCTCATGCAGCTGGGATAACACAAAAACTTTTGCAGCAATTCAAATGGGAAACTTTCGACCATCCACCGTATAGCCCGGACTTGGCCCCTTCAGATTTTCATCTCTTTACAAAGCTTAAAGACTTTTTGGCAGGAAAAAGATTTGACAGCGATGAAGAACTTAAAGAAGGAGTGACCCTGTATCTCAATGAGCTGGCGGCGAAGGACTATGCAGCAGGAATACAGAAACTTGTCACACGTTATGACAAATGCCTTAATTTGCTTGAAGATTATGTTGAGAAGTAGTTTAAAGTATCCTCTTTCAAATAAAATTTTTTATGTTTGTTAATATTTACTTTTGTGTCTTTATTTCACGAACGGGTACTACTTTCCGGATGACCCTCGTATATACAATACATTCCTGTACATATGCTATTTTCATTTCATTTTCTCTGTTACTTGGGGGCAATCTGTACATATTTTATCCATGACTTGACTTTGACATGACTCTCGCTAAATATGATGGGTTGAACATTAATAAGTTGATTACCCCTGCTTACTATGAAAGATTTGTGATAAACAAATATTATCCCACTTTTTGGAAATAAGGACAATTGTTTCACCGGTGAAGTTACTGTCATCTTTCGAATGCCCTGGACTTAATATGAAATATTATTTCGTAGCCATCTTTTATAATATGCGGTGAAAAAGTGTATTTTTCCACTTAAGACAACAACTTAGGCCCGATTTCTGCTGCCGAACATCCGCATAAGGGTATTTCACTCCACCATTATGCCATTAATATACTCCATATGAATACATTCGGTCTCTCATTTGGAGCTTTCGTCAAATGGATATTCAGGAACTTCCGTTTGATTTCGACAATGCTGTGAGGATGTAATACGATCTGAAAACTATTTTCAGAAAAAATTCAAACTAATTTGAAAGGGTGGAGTATTTCATTCTTTATTGCTTTGAAGCTCTTAAACCACACTCAAATAAAGGTTGAATAAATTATTTGATAGTTTTAAGTATCGACATGTTTCCTAACTGCTAATATAAAAATTGTGTATTTAATGTGGTCCACTATAATATGCATAGTAGTTTTTAATTTAATGCATAGAATTTTATAACTTTGATCAGGTGAGTTTTTCAAACACGCTTCCTGACATTTGATTGACTAGTTTCACGATATTAAACCTTAAAAAATTTATCATGACTTAACTTCTACTCGTGTGAGCACAAATAAAATTTTAACGAAGAATTTCAAGCAGGGTAAACGATTAGATTAAATTTTAAGCAAAAATGGCCAACCAAGACTGACATTTTCCCGAGGATAATTTTGTCCTTTCATTGATTTTTGAGTTCAGACTTCAAAAACTGTAAATAAGCTTGATATAATCGAAAATTTTTGGATTAATTTTTTCGATAAAAAAATGGGCAAATATATCTCTAAAATTGTACTTTATGTACGCCATAGAAATCAGGCATTCCTTCCGTTTACATGGATTTGAAATAAGGATGCCTAAATACCTTTGTGGAAAAACATATACCTATATTAAATGTATAAGTTGAGCGTCTAGGCTGTGGAAGTGATAAAAGTAAAACTCCTGCTTTTTAAGATTAGGGGTTATTATATGAGCCGGTCATGGTTATGAATAATTCATTGAGGTCGCCTTGAAGGGCCATCTATCGATTTTATTTCATAAGAAATCTTTCCGAGTATATTGAAAATTTCCAGCTTCAGGTGTCAATCCCGAGGGAACTACATCCCGGACTGACGGTTGTATTGAGAACCTCGGAGATGAAAATTATTCTTTTTGGCCATCTTCCTTATAACTTTGTTAGTTATTTTGTGAAGATTAATATTACATGACTTATCTATTTAATTACATGCTCAGATAAAAATATGTTGAAATTAGATGATTAATTTATTGGGCAATTATTTATACATTTTCGGAGATACGACAGAAACCAAATGGAATTTATTTAGGGATTTAGTTTGCCGCCCGCTAAAGTTTTCTCGCAGCGCAAACAATCCATAGTGATATGCCCATTTTATGATTAAGAATCCTTCAATTCTTGTGGCTGTCAAGGAATAGGCATTGAAAGTGGTTTAATATACAAGTTCAATATGAAAATATTAGCATTATAATAGAAAAGTGGTCAAATGTCAGAAACTCTGACATTTGACTGCTTTTAGAAGGAAGCACAGGCCAATAAATGAAACAATTTTTGGGCTAAATATAGGATATAACTGAGTTAAGAGTTTTCAGAGCTGTAATGGTCTCTTACCAAATTATGGACTTGAGAATTACAGCTTAAGAAGCAAATCCACTCTTCAAACATATTGCTGAGTTGGTAGAACTACGGGCGAAAAGTGGAAGAAGTAGAAAACAGAACCAATAATTAACCGATAGAAACTCGTTCTCCTCCTTGACAATACACGAACACATGAGATCGCGTGCGGGATAAACCAGCAATAAACTCAATCTGCTGCAGATTTTATTTTTTCTAGGACGGTCCAAAATCCCGATATATTGTACGGTTTTTAATTTTTTTCGACGTCAGAAGTAAACACTGCTTTTAATATTTATGAAAGTTTATACTGACTCGTTCTCATCGGAACGTACGCATTCTCAACGGAAAGCACGTACTTTAGTTTTTCCAATATGACAGAACGTATAAATTTGTTATAATAAGACTCTCTTGATCCTCTGACATATCATCTTGACTATTTCTGTGACCCCTTCGTACCTTTTCCACTCTATTCAGCGTATCGTCATTTTTGCTGACGTAAGAATAATGTTTCTCCTTTAGCTTTTCTTTTTGTTCACCAAGGAATAATTAAAGATAATATTTGGATAAATCGAGACATATTAACGAATTTTTGCATGAGAAAAATGTATGTATGTATGTATGTATATATATATATATATATATATATATATATATATATATATATATATATATATATATATATATATATATATATATATATATTCAAACCTGAAAATCCCGCCATACGGCGCACAAATATTCATTCAAACAGAAATAGGTATAAGGAAAGGGGATAGGAAAACACATAAAAGGCGAACACAGGACATGTGGGGAAGGCGGTTTTTGAGCGGATCACGAAAGTAAAAATATTTCCTTATCCATGTCCTGTGTTTTCCTATCCCCTTTCCTTATACATATTTCTGTTTGAATGAATATATATATACATATATATATATATGTAAACTAATTTATTTAAGAAATATAATGCTTTTAAATATTGTTTCGTTGGGAAATGTAATTTTTTTCACTTGAAACATATATTCACGGCAGTCACTACAGGCGCAAAATCTTTTTGGCGTGAACAAAAAATCTCTCGTTTTTACAAAATTGAACTGCTGTAATTTGTAAGAAAAAAATAAAAGTAATTTATATGCAAAAGGGGTCTTTCTTGGAACTTGCCTATGGTTATTGTTCATCCATTTGAAGAAATTAATTTGCCTGTCAGAGAACGCATCAGAAACAGATGTTGCTTGGAGACGAAATATTTTATCTCTATCACTTCGCTTAAAATGTCAGATACAAATACTCTTAATAAATATGGCTGAAAATAAAAAAAATCGCGGAATTAAAAACTCAAGGTTAGAAAACAATGCAAAAGTTTCTAAAAAGCCTCACGCAATAAATCTAATTAATGATTAAAATATGGCCAACTTTAGTTAACAAAACCATTATTTTTATTTTCATATGTCTGTGTGTGTATGTATATATATATATATATATATATATATATATATATATATATATATATATATATATATATATATAGACACACACGACTATAGGCACACACATACTTACATACTCAAAAGAGCTTTTATTAGGAAAGTAACAAGGGTGAAACGTTGACTTAACGGATCAGATGATCATCATTCAGAATTAGTAATCTAACTACGGGATTTTCTCTACGCTGAAATTATGAGCATAAAATAATTATATATTTAGCATTGGAGCAAAATTTTATACTAATAAATACAAGAGTAGTATGAGTGCGTGGATAGAATCTTAAGTGTTTTAAGTCCTTTAATAAATTCGATGGAAATGTAAGTAAACACGAACTCTAAACCGATAAAAATGAATCATTTAATCTAAAAAATGTATTACTTTATAACTATGCCCTGATTCTATCGGCATCAAAAACACAGGACTACGGTCTCATGCCACAAGTTGATATGGTTATTTGCCAGTTAGCGGTATATAAACGACCGAATTACTCCAGGATAAATTGCCTGGAAGGCTGTAATCCAGAAACAAAACCTACATTTTTACGAACATTTTCCTCATACACCACCGTGTGAATTTTCTCTATCATCAGATTTCCTCTTGAAAAATTCCTCATCATATCTTGGTGAATTTTTAATCCTATACAATCAAAAAACTACGTTACTAAACCAGTTCCCGAGCAAAAAAGATCCGATAAGAAAAGAACTAATAAAGAAGTATGAAATCTAACACGTCTGCGCCCATGTTTAATCCGTATATTCATGTGCTACAGTTAGCCAGCCTAAAAACTGCAACACAGAATAATGGGAATATATGGAAAAACCTCTACATTTGAGCAAAGTGCATGAATAGTCAACCATTAAACTTATCTCTATGCTATCGTTTTCAAGAGGCCCCTTTAACTACTAATAGAAAATAATTATTTATATTTCATTTAATGGAATGCTTGAATGAAATAAAAACATGCATAAAACTGCCTTAAGAAATACTATATTTGATACACTATACTCGAAATACTATACTCGTACATTATGATTATCTTCAATATTCAAACACTGTTTGCAAAGCGCCTTTCCCTTAAACTTGGTATCCAAGTTTACTCAGGTCAGAGAGCATAAAGCAGTGAAATGTCTGAAAACTTTCAAAAGTATTTGGATAATTTTGAATACTAAAACAAGTGATATTAATAAACAGAGACTGAATGCTACAAATGTGCTTAAATGAAACAAAATTGAAAGTATTGGTAAAATACTATATTACTAATAAGTATTCCCTATTGCACTTTTCGCTTTCTAATTTCATTTCATTAAAATTATAATAAGAAAATTTGGATCAATATATATGTTTATCTGTCAATATTATTTTTCTCTATATGTACAATGATCTTGTTCTCTATATGCATTCTCTATGAGTACAATAATCTGTGCTGAAATAGATATACTCGTAATTCCATACGTGACATATCAAAACTGATCTTGTTTACACAGTATTTGACTTTTTAGAAAAAAATTGCTATGATTAATTTATAAATGTTTACATTTCAATTTTTTAAATGTATTTTGTATTATTGTTTTCAATAAATTCCTATTAAACGTTTAGGATATCTAAGGTATTTGTTAGATCATGTGGAAAATGATCTATTCAAGGTCGATACGCAAGGGGTCCATTTTCCAAAATGATTTAGGACCATGAATTCCATTGCTCTTAGCCTCGGAAATACCACAATCAAAAAATACGTATGCCAAAGTACTATAAATAAAATCCAAGATCTAGTCGATATGGAGTTCTCGACTATGAATTACTCTCAAATCTTCTCTGTTTTATGCATTGTAGCAGCTGCAGCACATAGTAATCTGTGAGAGATTATTTTTTAAGAAGAAGAAAAATGTTTTCCACTCGTTTATACTTTCTTGAACATTACCGAGAAATTTCAGTACACAAAGTTATAATTAAAATCAAAGTTCATCGTTACTTATGAGCAATTTATTGAAATGGTGTTACAATACTAATTATATAAGAGAGAGCTGGGACATTGTGCCAGTGAAATTGTATGCGATGCTGCAAATTGGCTGGTCTTTCACATAAATTAACAATTTAGCTTTAAAAATCTTTATAATGCAACCATTTCGGAGAGTAAAAATCATTCGCCTTGACCGGGATTCGAACCCGGATCCCTCGATATCCGGCCGAGTGCTTTAACCATTTAAGCTACCGAGACGTCCTCTTACACTCTGAAATTTTGGGGGCTTTAAAGGAACAAGATGTTATGACGAAATACCGTACATACAATGTCACAGGCATCCGTAGTCGTGCGCGACGCGCCACAGTCCACGATGTTAATAAAGCCAATTTCAAACAGGCTGTTCATACCTTAGACAAATTTCAAGAAACTGTAATAGTAACTTTAACGGAGTCACCCGTTATGTGTGCATTATAATGCAACCATTTCAGAGAGTAAAAATCATTCGCCTTGACCGGGATTCGAACCCGGATCCCTCGATATCCGGCCGAGTGCTTTAACCATTTAAGCTACCGAGACGTCCTCTTACACTCTGAAATTTTGGGGGCTTTAAAGGAACAAGATGTTATGACGAAATACCGTACATACAATGTCACAGGCATCCGTAGTCGTGCGCGACGCGCCACAGTCCACGATGTTAATAAAGCCAATTTCAAACAGACTGTTCATACCTTAGACAAATTTCAAGAAACTGTAATAGTAACTTTAACGGAGTCACCCGTTATGTGTGCATTATAATGCAACCATTTCAGAGAGTAAAAATCATTCGCCTTGACCGGGATTCGAACCCGGATCCCTCGATATCCGGCCGAGTGCTTTAACCATTTAAGCTACCGAGACGTCCTCTTACACTCTGAAATTTTGGGGGCTTTAAAGGAACAAGATGTTATGACGAAATACCGTACATACAATGTCACAGGCATCCGTAGTCGTGCGCGACGCGCCACAGTCCACGATGTTAATAAAGCCAATTTCAAACAGGCTGTTCATACCTTAGACAAATTTCAAGAAACTGTAATAGTAACTTTAACGGAGTCACCCGTTATGTGTGCATTATAATGCAACCATTTCAGAGAGTAAAAATCATTCGCCTTGACCGGGATTCGAACCCGGATCCCTCGATATCCGGCCGAGTGCTTTAACCATTTAAGCTACCGAGACGTCCTCTTACACTCTGAAATTTTGGGGGCTTTAAAGGAACAAGATGTTATGACGAAATACCGTACATACAATGTCACTGGACTGTGGCGCGTCGCGCACGACTACGGATGCCTGTGACATTGTATGTACGGTATTTCGTCATAACATCTTGTTCCTTTAAAGCCCCCAAAATTTCAGAGTGTAAGAGGACGTCTCGGTAGCTTAAATGGTTAAAGCACTCGGCCGGATATCGAGGGATCCGGGTTCGAATCCCGGTCAAGGCGAATGATTTTTACTCTCTGAAATGGTTGCATTATAATGCACACATAACGGGTGACTCCGTTAAAGTTACTATTACAGTTTCTTTAAAAATCTTATTTGACAAAAAATAAATTGATGAATAATATTTTAAGTAAGTAAATGAACACATAACTTATGAATTAAAAACATCTAATCTCTATGCCTGCTGATTATGGCTTAGTAATATGTACTGCTGTTAATCATTTTATAGAGATAACATAAGTGAACCCTTTAAACATAATAAAAATCCTCTCTGTTAGTTCAATCATTCACGAGAGAGTCATTAAGCATACGTTTTGATGACTAGGTACAGTAGATTTACGACATTTTAGTTATTTATAAGCCCAGGGATAGAAATGAAAGGTTAGCAATACGGCGAACCTTCTTTTTCCCCTCTACGTCAAAGAGGAAAGGGAGAAATAAGGCCTATCCGAGGTGATAGTGTATTCCGATCACAGTTCGATGCGGTCCTGCATTTTGTCTTGTGCTCCCAGCATCGGATGAGGGTTGGGGTGGGGGAAGGAAGAGGTTTCGGATGGGGGAACTGAAACGTGGTTCCTAAGGATGGGAAGATATTGTGGCCATGGGCACGTGTGTGTGCGTGTGTGCGTGTGCGTGGGGGAGGTGGGACGAACCGGGCAGGGAACGGTTCCTAAAGAGCAGAAGAAGAAAGGAGGTGGACCCCACGGGGGGAGGTGGGCGTGGGAATGGTGAAGGAGGAGGGGCGGAGATTGGAACGAAAGAGGGAAGCGTGAGAGGAGGAGAAAAAAAAGACAGAGGGGGAGGGGGAGTTGGGGAAGTGGTGCTGATGTGAGGAGGTTGTAAAACCGAGTCGGGAAAAAGAAAAAGAAAATGGGCCAGGGGAAGGGTTCATGGGTTTGGAGGAGAGTGTGGTGAGGGGGCGGGGGATGTTGGTCAGAAGCTGGGAGGGACGGGACGAACGGGGCGGCGGCATTGGAACGAAAGGAGTATGAGGGGAAGAAGGATGCTCTCGACTGGGAAAGCAAAGGGGACGGGGAGGCAGCGAAGACACTAATGGACCATGGTTAAGGGGACGGGGAGACTATTTTCGAAACTGGAGAAAGACGATGAATTATTGCGAGTGCAGTTTTTTTTCCGCTTGATAGAACCTTATGCTACAGCAGGACGGAACATTTAACCAGGAGGCGAAAGAATAGAAGAATTGAAATAATTTACTTTATTTATAGTACTGCAGAGAGGAAGTTTAAGACGGTCTCAGAAAATTGTAACGCGTTCTGATGGGGTTTTGAAACACCTTTCCCCACATATTGTTTCCTACTTCAGCTACCCACACAAAATTTATTACTTCCTCATATCATCCAAAGGTACCTTATATTTTCTCACTCTAGCAAAATAGTGCAATACTTTTCTTTATTTCTTGCCTGTTTAACAAAAAGACTACCATTAAGCAGAGTGCAAAACATAATACTGCAGGAGTCCTGGACTTCATCCTGAATTCTTTCATTAATTTTTTGTTTTTGGCCTTACGTGTGCGTAGGCTAAGATACATAGTCAGGGTAAATAACTCCATTAGTTGACCGAAAGAATTGTAAGGCCAGCATTTCGATTAACCTTCGTCATTTCCTCCCAAAATAAATTTTATATTTGAGGCCACTTTTCAAATAGAAGTGTGTTTCTTGAGACTTCTTATAGGTTTTACCAGTAGTTTTTCCCGGTTGCATAAAAGCTATGTTTAGCGATGGGAGGATTTAATGCTCTTGGCCTTCATGATAAAAGAAACTGTGTCATTCATGGCCTTCATTTCAGTTAAGTCAGAATGTTGATTGACGGACCACATTGGGAGTCACTGTCTTAGAGAATATATATACATATATATATATATATATATATATATATATATATATATATATATATATACGCACACAGAAGGTCGAAAGCTTAAACTATCTGAAATTTTTAACGTGTTTTCTATTTATAGTTTTGTATTCTATTGTGCCGCCAACATTTTATGTACGACCGTTAAGCTCGTATAAATGTGAGCGTGTTTTTGTGTGAAAGGTCTGCAATGCAAATCATAAAAAAATAACAAACAGTTTGTGAAATAATCAATAATAGGAAAATCACTATTTCAACTGTAAGGCATTTAACATACACTATTATATACAAGTACATATATAACGTAGGATTGTATCAGCGCCACAGATTATATATGTAAAAAGTTATTTTTTTAAATTTTCATTTTGTCATCTATTAATAGTGAATCGCAGCAACAAAACTTATAAACGAAGGAATTACATTTTCGGATGAATACAGAAGCAAAATTAAAAAAAATATGACCTAGAATAGAATTGATGAAGAAGGAATGTAAATAGTTCAAACTCTAAAATAATAATTTAGACCTTATGTTTTATTTCAAAATGTCATGTAACTTTTTTTTAGTAAAAACATCATACTTTTTCTGAAACCGAGGAAATTATAAATCTGCTTTCTTCAGGAACTACAGACATTATACTCTTAAATACTATACCCTTAATTGGCTATACTCCGAGATAATGTAGATATCGTTTTCTCTATTAGTCTCCTTAATGTTCATTTCGGTCACTTTCGAGCGTCCCTGAGACCTCGAGGAAGCCGAACCACGGTCGATTGGTCGTTGGTACATGGTTGAATGACAACTTAATCTAACCATTAGCCTACCTCATGTTGAAGGGACTAGAGCGGAAAGCAAAAGGCGTGCATGAACTAGTCTTCAGCCCGACTGGATGGGTGGACTTACGGTTCAGCTGGCACACGGCTTTACGGCGTGTGAAATTCACACATTCAGGGTATCCAGGAGAGGACTGATATTTTCTCTGTGCCGCATGTGGTTTCCTAGGACGATCTCGTTCTAGAGAAATCACGCAGTTTGAGTTTAGCTGTAGGTGACCGGAGGCATTACCCAGATTTGTACCCGGGGCCCTCCAGTCCTTACCGTACATCCCGTGCACTGGACTAACGCGAGGATTCCGTACGCATTACACACATTGGATTAGTTTGCCTATTACCGACCTCCGCCTTGATTTTAGAGGCTTAGCCTCATGAAATCCTTTTATCATTTGGCAAACCTTCATGAATAACACAATAAATGAAAATGTTACATTAAATATATTTCTTGATTGAAGAAAAATTGTCTAAATTATTTTTAAGTGTTCGTCTTTTAGTTGTAGTTAAGAATCTGAATAATTTATGCACACTTTCATTTACCTTTCAAATAAAATATAATAACGTTACCCCTAGAGCTTAAATAAAAGTTTTCTCTGAGGTTTTATCAATTGAAGTATTGTGATTTTAAAGAAAATTAATTTGAAGAATGATGCTTTTAAAAGTACGTTCACGAAGCACATCTTTTACTTCCTCTGATATTACTATTTCTTTTCATGCCTCCGCCATTAAGGAGACCCTCCGTTACATAGTTGACATAAGCTTGAAGTGTGTAAATGAGATTATTGTTGCATTAACTTTATATTAAAGATTTTAGCCGACCGGTATCATATCCCTAAACTAGGCGTGTTTCAATGATGATATTATGTACTAATACAATTTTAAATAAAACAGTTTCTGGCGTAACTTGGTGGAAAATCTTCATACTGACTTTTAATTATCAAACCACTTTTCCACATAAACTTTTATGAAAGTTTATGTTAAGAATAAAGTTTATGTGGAAAAGTAAAGTGGTTTGATTATTAAAAGTCAGTAATACATTTTTATTTGATTATTCGGGACGATTTTTTGGCAATGATTCTTTGGGAAAGTAGCATAAGTCAAACTTGATTACCTTATTAATTGCATGAATATATGATAACTATTATATGTTTATATACGAGTGTATTTTTTACCTAAATCACTATTTACACATAAAAGTTTATTAATACTATATTCCTTTTCTTACAATTTATATTATTAGTTTCCTTCGTTTAACTAGCATTCAATTACCGTATTATAATATATCTCTAGAACTAGTCTAAAAGAAAATAGCTAAAATCTGACACTAGAAAATTGAATTATGGGTAGCTAAAGAATTAAAATAACGACGGGAAACTGGTTGTGTGACAGGTGGTTTCTGATGCAGCGAGATTTTTTCGGAATCGTTGAGTACTAGATCGTAAAATATGATTTCCAAAAATATGTTTGGGTCCCAGAGGTTTATATTTGGCACTTAGAAGTAATATATCACTTACCTCTCTGATTGATTTGATATTTTGCAAATTAAAGGCAAACAAATGAAATATTAAGGAGTCTAAATACAAATAGAAGAGTTAGACATCATTTATGAATCATTATGTAGCTGGTTATATCCTAAATATGAAACGTTTATTTCATTTAGACTGGTGAAATATCATTAAATGTTAAAGAAACAGAGAAAAATCCAAACAGACTTCATAACGTACTTCCTAATTATACACTTCTCTAAATAGGAATAGCTGAACTATTGACTATATCTTACGACAATATTTAATTAAAGCAATTTTTTGAAAGATCAAATAAGTAGATCATTTGGTTGGCATGGCATCAATTTCCAGGTATAGGACAGCTTATACCTCTTTAAATATTGTTTTATAAAAACACACCTCTTTGAGAGGGTTTTCAAATTTCTAGTTCTAGGAATAATTAAGTGGAATACAACATTTCTCCGTATGTTTGAAAGTAATTTAATTCTGAATAATTTTCAGTGAAAACTTCAAAACAGTGTCTAAAATATCAGTAGATTAAATTTTTATTAGCACGTGCATACACTATGTTACATTTTAAAGATAATCTTATACGAAAAAATAACTAAAATTATCAATTTGTAGATTTGTACCACCATACGTGATATCTTTCCAATTCAGGAGAGAGTGTAATGCGCACCAACATTTCTTTTCAAACGCATAAAATTGAGTTATAATATAACCGTATAGGATTCCCTCAACTCAGAAATAAGATTCTTGATACTTTTGTCCTATTCCAGTGGGAATGAGCCGGAGGTAAGGAGCACGTTTCCTTTAGTATGCGTCAGTACCAATTATTTCGGATTCCGACACGTAACCTAATTCTTTTAACCTTTTTATCCGGAAACTCAACGCCTTAACCGTTATCAAAGTCGCCTCTCTCCTTTTTTCCGCACTAACTCTGCAGATGAACCTCCTCCGGCTTTGAATCCTCCCGATCTTCTTCCATCCATCCTTATTTTTACACTCGCAAATACCTTGCCAATACCTCCTTACCATCAGCCTCTCTCCCTACTTTCGTTCTTTCACGCCCACGATCAGGGATATTCTCCCACCAGAACTCCACAACTATTTCATATGTTTTTATCAAAGAAATTCCATGTAGGGGCCAAACACAGAGGCATGTTCAAGCAATACATCTGAAATAAAAATTAAAAACACGCAATATCTTCTATCGCCGATTGCGCCCATGCTTTTTCATCCTTCTATGGAAAATGATCGAAGAGGGGTGCCTTTGATTGGAAGGTTTCTCGGAGGCTTGGTGTTATTTTGTATTACAAGAACCACATCTACTTTTAATTAACGATAATTATAGTGAGAAGTTAAAAGATGTGTGGTTACTTGAGCAAAGTAATTTCTCGAGCAAATTCTGCTATGGTTGAATATTAATAAATATTGACTGCGTAAAGAGCCAATCGGTGGTCTCAAACCCTATGATAAATTCGATAGACGTAATCCTTCACTTCAAGCTCATGTTGTACTAAATCTTTTAAAACGCGTGAAATACTCCCATTTAGAGTAAGGGAAGCACGTTTCCTGTGTTGCGGAACGTTTTTGTGTTCATAAAATTAGATAATGTTAGCTGGGAATATTCCAAGGCATCGCGCGGATTTTGTACTTCAGACGCTCTTATTCGCAGTTAAAAACTCCTCCTAGGATGTAACCACGAATTTGTCATAATATCAGTAGCATTAACGTGATAAGTATTGTAGTGAGTTACTGAATATCAAATTTTATGTATGGCTTCCTCTACGAGTAAGTACTTCTTTCTAGATTTCCCAGGTCTACTATTATATATGATGTTATACTAAGAGGCATTAAATTGTACACGGTTGGAATATAAATATAGGTACACTTTTTAGAAGATGATATTCATAGAGCTCAATAGACTTGTTATGGACGGCGGGTATAGGGTTCATTATATTAAGGAATTAACGCAGTTTTGACAGTTTTAATATTAAGGTCATGAAATGAATTAGTTATTGCACATGGTCTAATTTTATTATTTATTGCAATAAAATTTTATGTTTTAATAATTATCTTCAAGGTGTTTGCATAAAGCTATTTAAGTTACCTTTTGCTAATCTAAACTAAATATATCCTAGTAGCTATATATTTGGGCTAATGGCATGCCACTACGTAAGGTCCGGCGAAATAATTCTTTTCAAAAGAGTGCGCATCAGTGAGGTCCAATCTGGAGTTGAAGCAATAATCTTTCTCTTTGATTTCATTAACTGATTAAATTCATGTCCAAACCAAGCAAAAAACCCAGATGGTGGGTAACTAAGGTTATTTTTGAATTTGAAATTTCATCACTCGAAGGTTATCGTTGCACAACGCAAGAAGTAACTTTTTAATTTGTCGGGGCTAGATTTTGTTTCTCTATTGGAGGTTTTGCCATCCCAATAGGTAATCATCACGATTCGTGCGGGTTACTCTATTTTACGTAATACCGGACCCGTCTGATGATTCCATTCAGGCAAAATAGTCAGTGCTGGAAATGTATTCACCCCAGAACGACTCAATAAAGGCGGGGATCATTTTGTGCGAACGTGTCGGGACTAAGTGGAACGTTCTCATCCACGGCTTTCATCCGCTACCTCAGCAACAGTTTTGGCTTAACAAGATGGCTGGCTCGTTGACTGTCATGGGATTAACGATGGCTGTGTCATTTGAAGCTCAGATACATCGAACGCGGATGAAAGAAAAAGTTACAAATTTTGATGTGGATTGAAAACACATTGGCCTCCTTCTACCAAACAATACTATTTCCTTTTTGGATATTAAATTCGTCCAAGTACCTCATGTGCGGACATACAAAACGATAACGAAATTAAAATATAAGGCCATGTGATGACTCCGTTACTTTTCGAGAGGAATGTATTGATTATATTTTATGCTGATGATTACGAAAATGTAGTATAAAAAGAGCTAAAACTTAAGCTATGCAAACTTAAGTGTGATTGTGTGTACTGTAAAACTTCCGCAAGAGAAATATAATATAAATATTATTAAAAAAGTCAGGAAATTGTCAAGGAATACAAAAGCAAACTTCCAAACTGCAATTTGAACGACATAAAATTATAAAAAAATCACGTTTTTTGCGGCACTGCATAAGTAGTGAGGACACTAGGAGAGAATTCATTTGGCTATATAGATAGATGGTATGGTGATATTTGATTAACTGGAATGTGAATGATGAGATAAATAAAAGGTTGGTGTTAATTTCCATATGATTCGTAGAGTTTCGTAATTTGGTAATCTGGTATTAGAAAAAAGAGCGTAAGTGTACATGTAAATTTTTTGAGATTTGAGTTTAAGGAGGGATATAAAAATGGAGTATCGTTAAATAGGGTCTTGCAACGGAAGAATATGACAGAGAATGTCATTCGCAGCAGACATAAAAATTGGAGAGAGGAGGTATTAAAAGTTTTAGGGCTGTGGCAGAAAAGATAACTTAGGATATGCGAGCATGGAGGGCAAGGATGATATGCGCTTAGATCGACAAGATTTGGAGTTGAAAATGGGAAATAACTGAAGAAACTAGTGGTAGAGGAAGGCTCATACCATGTTTGATATAAAGTCAGTACAGTAACGTACAAGCGTGTGTGCGATAGTTTGTAAAGATTTGTCCATTGTTCAGTATGGTGCGATGCTCATAACAATGCCGCCAGTTGCACGGAAGGAGAATTTCCCAATATTAACGAAAGAAAACAAAGGAATATTTTTGTGGAGTAAAATGTAACAGCAATACTCTGATTTGAGTTTTCATCGGGGAGAGAGAGAATAAGAAACTGAATGAAACTCACCGACACCTGATATAGCAATTCAACCCAGATAACAACTTAAATCGCAAACCAAACTGCTGAAACAAATTTCATTCGTACGGATCTGCAGTGAGTTCTATCATCATCGCAATACACACACACACACAGAATTGCGCCCAAAGAAGAGGGGAATCTCCAAAGGGAATAGAAATCGCAAGGCTCTCAGAAGGGGTGGGGAAGAATCAGAGAGGGCGAAGAGGGGGATTGGGTCGGAAAGGTTTTTTCGGAGTTGGGGCGAGAGAGAGAGAGAGAAGGGGACAAAGGAGACGAGGGATCCAGAGGAGGAATTGGAGAAATAGAGAAGGATAAAGGGACGGGATAAGGGGTGCGGGGAGGGGAAAGGGAGGAAAGATCATGAGGACAACGTGGCAGAGTTCGTGCGAGGTATAGGAGATGATGGTCCTGGACCGAAAAAAGGCAACAGAAGTGCGCCCCACACCCAGAAAGCGATCATTCTCATTTATTTCTCACTTCACCCTCCTCTTCCTTTGTTTTGGAATTCAAGGAATGGCTGCAGTGGTGAAGGATACTAGATATAGGTGAATGGGAACCCACATTACCCTTCTCTATTTCTCCCTCGGCCACTTTCCCGAAATTCTTCTCATTGTCGCCTTCTTCCCTTTTTCTTTTTTCTCCTTGAAAGTTTTTTTTTGGTCGTATCATCCCCTCCCACCCTCTGGATACCTCAATCGACTTTTTCCTTTAAGCGCCATTCATCCCCATTGGAGTGTGGGAATTAGATGGTAAAATATCATGGGAAGGACGGATCGGAAAGAGGATTAATGAGAAGACATATGCCCACCATTGACGAAAGGCAGGCAACATTCTAAAGGCCTTTTTATCCGCTTGATATACGTTTTAACTAAATCATTTCGGAAAACTAACCTTTCTGTTATTAATTTAACGATTCTTAACGATAGCTTTCCGAATAAGGTAAATGGAAAATAGAAAACCAGCCCCTTTTTTTGGTTTTAAAATATGAGTTTGGGGAAGAATGTTTTATTTGTGGGTGGAAAAGGCTCATCTTTCGGATTATTTAATAATTATTTCCTCCTGATTTAAATAATATTTTCCTTTGAAAATCATACCATAGGTAAGCGCCACAGAAGTTAAAATTGAAGGCATTAAAGCCTCATTTATATAGATTAAAGTAAATTGCAGAAACAGAAAACGTACGTACATTCATCATTTAGTCGGAATGAAAAAACTTGTTACACAGGGGAAGAAATGTGTTGGCCTTAATGGTGACTATTTTGAACAATAAATGTATGATTTCGAAACTTAAGAATTGTACTTTAATGTAATTTTCGTACGATCATGCTATTTGCTTTTGTTTGTGGTCTACAAGCATGTGTGCATTACCTTTAAGCCTACCCTCGTATTTATGCATTCTAACAATTACACGAAAGTATCTCAGATTTGTGTGTCTTACTTTAAGACGCTTTTTTCCACACTGAGAATTGATACCAATGCATTGATTGTTATAGAGTCGTGAAATAGGGAATGTGCTAGCAGCGGGACGCTAACGTACGGATCAGTTTCTGTTTTCCTCAAGACAATACTGCCCATCCAGCAAAAGAAGGAAATTCCTGTATGAATCACAAAATATTTTCTCGACAGACTGAATTCATCCAATTTCAGTCCATCAAATCTGATCTACTCTATGGAAGCTGGATATCACAGCAAAAAGGGTACACAACCTGGCTTCCTTAAACTTATGCAACACACACTACAACACAGGCGATATTGTTAGTTGGGTTGCAGGCAACCTAGGATGCACCGAGGATATGCCCCACTCGGGCGTCCCTCTCCCGTAGTGGCGAGTTATAATAAGTCTCCTTCCTACTCCAATTTTAGTAAATTAAAGGTCAAGAGGATTTTTCGAAGAAACATTTTGGAATACCTTACAACCGGGAGATGAAGATTAACAAATGCTAATCTAATTAAACAAAATTGCCATGGCTTTAA
Source organism: Hetaerina titia (assembly GCA_037158775.1). Lineage (NCBI taxonomy): Eukaryota > Metazoa > Arthropoda > Insecta > Odonata > Calopterygidae > Hetaerina > Hetaerina titia. The sequence continues at coordinate 74,058,088 of CM073775.1, read as the reverse complement.
GTTGATTCTGGTCGCGTAAATGTGCTAACTATTTTCGCTTAATTCCTAAATGCTCAAAATAAAAAAAATATATACATTTATTATGTATTGCACCTTAGCATTCGAATATGGTTTCACACCAGAGATTGGCATACTAAGTTGGGCATTAATGTATGACTGTGATGGTATGAAATACATAGGGGTAGAACTTGACTTCGGTTCGTCTCGTGGGATATGTACATGTATCATCATGGAAATAAAACGGAAGTATAGAATTAAAAATATTAACTCTTCAAATAAGTAAGTTTCTTTCCAAATGATAAGAACTTAAGCGACTACAAAAACATTTTACCGTATTTCATTTTTAAAGTTTTAACTTCAGCTCACTGTAACACATACTCAGGGTGCGGCAACATAACTTTCTTTTCTCAAACACTCTCAAAAAAGAAAATAATTTGCCGTATCCTGTACATGCATATATAAAGTAGACAAGTGGGAATGTTATTCATTTGGAAAGTGTGTGTGTATAGTATAGGAAAGTTAATATGTATTATATATATGTATTATATATATATTTATAAACTTTCAAAAAATATGGAATACGTGGCCCTGAGGCCTACATCACCTTTTAATTTATGCAAAACCGTTTGTATGAATGATTAAAGATTGCTTAATGAAAAGGCCAAAAAACTTTTGTTGTAACTCAATTAAAAAAAGTAATTTAAGCATGACAGACCTTATGATGACTACGCTGATGTACTAGATTCCTAAATCCATCGTCTTCTTATATTCTGTGGATTGCAGTGTTTTCCTGCCTGGTAAGCCCTGAAATGGAGACATTGTTTAGAGTGAACAATTATAGTGCGCAATTTGGAATCACATAGGTTATAAAATGCCGAAGTTTCACAAAAAAACCAACCAAAATTAAATACTCAATATTTTTAATTATTGGTACCTTTGAAATTTATATCTCAAATACGCTATGAAAACATTAAATCTTCCGAATTCCAATTAAAAAAATATAATAATGAATTATTATTTAATTAAAAATTCATAAAAATATATAGCATACATAATACGCAACAACATCCCGAAATATATTGATAATTTAAAATACTCAGTAAAATTTCATTTGTCAAGTAATCGTATGTAACTAAAATGAGGATCTAGGAAAACAATTATTTGGTCAGATGAATTTTGAGCAGTCTATGAAACCGATAACCTTTTTATTTGTACGAAGAAACTCTCATTAAAGAGGTTGCAGTGGAATTTCGTTGCGCATGCTGCCGGATTTTTTGTTTCCGTTGCTTGGTATATTTTAGAATCGAGTTATTTGAATGAGGGGAAAGGTTTCGGGCTCCAGAGCGTTTCTATAGGCTCTTTCTTTTAAAGGGCAGCAACGATATCTCACAGCAATAAATTGACCTTACTGCCATGATTAAATTTCGGTAAAATACAGATGTAGACGATTACAATAGAGAGCTCAGAATTTTTTTCAATTACTTAAATCCTTTGTAGTGGTTATCGGGAAACACCAGCAAACAAATATTGGGTCTAACTGGACTAAATTTTCACTGTACGTTACCCTATACTGGTTGAAATAGTTTTTTTCATTTTGGAAGCAAAAAATATTAGCATATTACATCTAAGTATTTTATATTTGCATTTCTTCAAAAAGCGTATACGTTAGTTAATGTGATGGAAAACATATTAGCTCTTCAAAAATATTTAAACCTAACTATAAAGGGAGGTGATAGTCAAAATTTGGGAAAACTGAAATTACTTCTCAAAAAAAGCGTTTACTCTGTGCAAATCACTTAACTCTGTGCTACACGTTAATAAATGATATTTTGAAAAGTAACATTTTCAATTAAATGCTACAAACTCAATTGTTTGGACCAAGGAGTTACCTGTTTTTACCTGCTGGTTAGTTCTTTATGTAGCATTTTAGATAAAGCTAGCGCTATAGCGCTATCTTTTCAAATTAAAACCATAAAACACCTAATAAACATTCTGACGAAATATTCCGTTAGATGTTAGCGAGAGAAAAGTTTGTAAATAATCTCATCAGTACACAACAGATCTCACATATATTGATTTGTTGACTACATGAATCTGCGAGATTTTGGATGTTATTATATGTATACATGTATTATTGCAAATTTTCGTGTGTAACATTGCATTTTTAAAGCCATGGGTTAGAGTTTAAGAGATATATTTCAAAAAATGGTTTCTTTGTTTCCGTTGGATATCGAGAAAATGTGTTTGCGCAAAATATCCATGATGAATGCTTTTCAACTCCACTTAATCTGATTTTCTGTTCATTTTCATTTTGCAAACTGATTTCAGTCCAATTCTCAGCTATTTATCTAGAAGTAGTTAAAGAGGCGCATATATAATCAAGCTTAAAAAACGAAAACAACTTCGAATGAGCAAATTGTAATAATAAAAATCATTTTACTAAAAGAGAGTACGAGCACGAAAAAGAAAAATAACAGCTGTCACAACGGTTCTTATAAACTACAAACTTCATTCTCTAACAGTATTTTTAATAGAGAAAAGGATTTAAAATTAATTATTACTAACGTTAACTGAAATGAATTAGTTGTTGAAGATAATATAAATAAATTGTAATTATTGTTTGGCAAATAAGCCGCTAGACTTGGAATATAAAATGACATATTTTCTTAATGACTGATTACCTACTCTCTTTGTTTCGTTTCAATGTTACAACAAAGGGATATGAGTGGTAAGATTTTTGGTATCAGTTCATAAATTTGTATTCTTTTTGAGGAACCTTGAATATTCCCTCCTTCTTTTTTGCTACTATCAAGTTTTGAATGCGGTCACCATGCTCAGTTTTTGCTCGCGACGGTCTGGTATACTAGTATAGAGACTTAACAAATAATGAGTTAATTAAATACATTCTACAGCAAGATAAAAGTGCTATCAAAACATAAGTAGGAAAAATCCGCTAAAAGTATTAATGATTATAATGACGCAACGAAAGTCCTTACAGGAATGATTAATGAGAGATAGAAAAAAACCTGGAGTATCTTAATGGTAATGATACTAGGTGAACAATTGTAGACTTTTCAAGAAAATATGCTGTAGATGATGATGATAGCTGAGATCCAAGCATACCTAAAGGCGAGATGAAAAGAGCATTAAGAGAATCGAAATCAAATGAAGTTGTTGAGGTAACCAACAATCCAGCAGAACTACTTAATGCGTTTCGGAAAACGTGGAAAGTGGCGTCTATGGGCTGATTGGTAGCATTTATAATGGAAGAGTTTGGTTGGAACATTTCGTCAGACTAGAGCTTTTCCGACTCCATAAAAGGAAATGCCGGACATACATAAGGACTATAGAACAATAAATCTAATTTTCCACACAGCGGTAGTGATACTTACGATCATCAGTAAGAAGATAGAGAGGAAGGCAAATGATTTTTTAGGGTATGATCAGTTATAGTTCAAGAAAAGGAGAAGTATGCGTGATGTTAGTGCAATGAGGTCACAAAAATAATGAATTTATATTACAATCAGAATATGTTTCTTTGTGTCGTGGTTTTCAAGAATTCTTTGATTTAGTAAACAGGCTGAAATTGATGAATGTAATAGAGAAAAAAAGAGTAGATTGGAGTGACTGGTTTTTAATCCGTAGCATGAATATTTTTTAGACTGATACGGTGCATGCGGTGGACGGAGAGTTGGGATGAACAGTGCTAGCTAGGTAAGGGAGTGAGACAGGGATGAAAACTATCACCTGTTCTTTCCAAAATACATGCAAAAGCAATGGTAAGGGAGCCATAGAAAGAGGTAGAGACAGAAGGGAGTGTGATTTTATAGTTCATAAAATCAGTCAGTTTTTCGGATGATCAAGCTACATTTAGCTAGTAGGTGTGCTAGAGTGAGCTAGAATGTGGGTTTTTACGGAGCGGAAAGAAACAAGTGATAGGCAGAGATTGGAGTATTTTAAAATGGTTGTGAGGAGGAAATGTTAAATTTACCTTGAGAAAAACATACGATAAAACACTTAGAATATTGTGGAAGGTAAGAAGATTACTGTGGTCAATCCAGAAAATGCTTGAACGGTTAAACAATATATTTAGTGCAATGACGGAATGCTGTAGACTGATAAAATGGAAGAGGATAGGCAAGATAGGTAGGAGGAAGAAAAGGATAGGCATGCTAGACAGAATGATGGAAGGAAGAATTAAACAGAGTCGATTGTATTTTGCTGTACCAAGTGGTGCTTTGTTTGGCTAGTTAGGAAACGTAGACGTGTTTGGTTTCTTTGGTACCAGATCTATTCTAATAATCCTAATCGTTTTTTCATCAAGATGCACTTCATAATCAATAAAGATATGATGGTGCTATCATACGTGAACCGTAAATATCTATCTACGATATATATTTAGGAAAATATGTTTAATTAAGCACACCACTATAGATAAGTACAGCAACGACTGGAAACACGGTCAAGAGAAAAATTTGCAATTGTAAGTCTCAATATTCTCAGGAATGTAGAAATGCTAATATTAATCAAAATCTTATTACTATATGAAAATTCTGAGACCTCTCACTAAGGGAATTCTATTACAGCGTTTATAGGTACATTATTTTTCAGCGAGAAATTTGTTTTTCTGAAAAGTGTCGCATTTCATCACCTTAGGCATAAAAATTCCTGAAAGCCCAATACTGATCGTGCAGTTAAATGAAAATGAATTGATAGATATAGGTACCGTTCCATTTCACTACTTTTGAAACGCTTTGAGCGTAAATGTTCGCCATTTGAGGAATTTCACCTATGCCTGAGGATATCTTCCTATTCCTATACCTCAAATTTGTGGAACATATCTCTCCGATAAAACAGTTTGATGGAAATTGCAATAGGTTTTACGAAAAAACAAAGAAAAAATAGTCTTTAATGACAATCGATACATGAATTAATTTTTAAACCATCACCCAAGCTTTGTGATTCTTCGGGTTCCAGGTCTTCCTGGGAAACCATAGCCGGCACAGGGAAAGGAACTGGCTCCTCTATCCTGATGTGTGAATTTCACACGCCATTGGACTTATTACTGGGTGAACTCGTCATCACCTACCAAACCGATCTTCTGTTTGATTACTCTGTTTATGGTTTTTTACCAAGCATGAGTATGTATATATAAATTTTACAACGAGTTTTCACTAAAATTTGAAGCCTACATGGTGAAAGCTTTAAAAAAAAGCTTTAATCTGCAACAAAATAAGGTGAACATTTAAAGAACTAACTAGGCTCCACAAACAAAAATTCCAATATTCGTTTGCTTGTCACCCAAAGTCCATGCAAAGTCCAAGAAAATAATGGAGCTATTATTGTACGATTTAAAAGATTACAGCTTTATGGTATGTAACATTAGGCAATAGACAGTATACAGAGTATGCATGTATAACTAATATCAATCCTGAACCTTTCAATACACGATCATTAATGCAACAAAACACAATACATGCTCCCTCCCCTCCCCTCTCCTGATACCATTTCCAGTTTTTTCCGGTCCCCAGTGACGCAGTGACGTTTGCCCCCACCTCCTCTCCTGCCAGCAGATGACGTCACACCGCTCCACCCAAACGCACCTTTATCCGCTCAATTGTCACATGCCACGTCGCATCTTCCTTGTTGTTAATCCTAATCACCACTTCCACAACACTTTTTTCCCAAACCACCTTTCTCCCTCTCATCTCGTATTTTTTCCTTCTACGTTGGTTTCCCTCACTTTCCACTCCACCACGACTCACTATGAATTCCTCTCAAAATGAGTGAACGGTCGCTCAAGAATGATACGCACATGCATGGTGGTACTGCAGACCTACATAGTGCAATAAAATACATTCACCTAAAATTACGCAATATTCCTCGGCTCTTTTATTTAAAAGAAATTTCACCAGTTTTCTATTATTCAGTCGATGTACCCTATTAAATTTCTTGTTACAACATATGCCACATGACTGAATCAATTTTTAAAAAAATGAAGGCTTTAAATTCAACATTATCAAAATCTAGTTTTTGGCAAGCAAATTTTCTCAATATCATATTTTACATTTTAGCTAATTGAATTTGCAAGTTGGAAGCCTGAAGGGCTGGGGGACATTAACATCACCGGATAATTTAGCCAATGGGGACTCATGAAACAAATGCACTTGATTTTTTTTCATAGATGGATTACTTAAACTTCTTCTTACCTCTAAAATAGAAGAAACATTTAAAATATTATTCAACAAAAGTAAACTCATAGGATTATATTACTTCTATTGCAATGATTTGTTTGTTTTTGAGTAAATAATGCTTACTAAGCTTAGGAAAGTTTGACATATTACATAATTTCATTATCACATAAATTCATTAATTATTCCAAATATTATACAGTGTTTTTACCAATAACAAAAAACAGTTGTTACCATATTAAAGAATGTTTCAAATCTCAGCCATTGATCATCACTTATTAGACGAGGCGAATATAGCCTGCTATTAAATTGGAGAAGTTCTCTTATCATATCGATAGCCACTGAAACATTTAAGAAGTCAATTTCAATGTTCGGTGGATTAAAGGTAACCATTACATCGTTTACACAATTCAATACAATCTATTTCCCAACATTGTATTCTCTGCAAGTGCTACGTATAATACCAAATCGTCGAAATTGTCTTTGTAGTAATGTCGTGGAGCGATTATACAAGGGGGAAAAATGTGCTTAAATGCCACTATTTTATATGCAGGACGACCGTTCGTCCGTCAGGAATCATCTCTACACCTCGGCGAGCGAGAGTATTTCTTCCTCTTCTTTTCCTTGGCCCGTCCCTGCACCTCCAATTTCCTTTTGATCCTACCCTTCCTTCCTGTTTCTCCCCGCGTCCATTCCATCCCGCCCACCCAAGGGAGCCCTCACTAGGATACGAAGAGTAATTTTGATCGGTATTCAAGGCGAGAGGGAAGAAGGGAATGGGAGTTGGTTCGGAAAGGCATTCCAGTGGGGTCTGCAGGGCGAATTCGGTGGAAATAAAGGGTGAGGATAGATGTTGAGGGTGCGGAGACCTTATGGGAGGGGAGGGGTTGCGTGAATGGGATAACGGAGGTGGGTTTGAGGATGATGGTGAGGGATTGGGAGTGTGGGTGGCGAGGAACGAGAAAAGGTATTCGATGCCGAAGAGTTTGGGAGTGCCAAAAAGCTTTCGAAGATAGGTCTCCTGGGGGGTGGGGGGAGGGCAAGGCGAATGTTGACTGACGTGAACTTTGTATAAAAGCGACCGTAACTCATTTCCTCTGGACTTTTTCGACGCGTACAAAGTCATGTGTTCGAGCAGGCGAGCACGTGCGTCTGTGTGAGTGTGCGCACCGTTATTTCTTTTTTCATCCATCTATTTTTTTGCCCATTGTTGGCCCTGAGCCCCCCTTCGACCTCCCTACTCCCCCTCATCCCAACCCTTCGCAGATCCCGTCGCGACTCAAATTCCTTCATCCACACTCCACTTTTTTTCATCACGGGCCGAGCCCCTTTCACTCCTATCACCGAACTTCCTGTACTCCCTCCCATCTCACCACATCCATCTCTTCTATATTCCGTGTGGCTAATCTCCTACCTCGCTCCCATACTCCGACCCCCCTTTCCGGCTTGTTTTATTTTCGACTCCGAGATTGAGTTGAATTGCGTCATCCCTCTCATAGGTACGCACACACAAAAATGCGTTCGTGCGTGCGAATATATGCGAAGGTTCACATATATATCTTTACCTACATGTATATGTATATGTACGTATTTTTTGTCTTTATAGGTACGCAAATATGATTATGTTTGTGTATATGTACATGTATGTGTATACGCACACACATGTATATATATATATATATATATATATATATATATATATATATATATGTATGTGTGTGTGTGTGTATGCATGAAACTTACGTGAAAGTCTCATGTATGTAAATACTAATGAATATCAAGTTAGCACTAGCGGACAATAACAAAATCACAGGGACACACAAAAAAGAAACTCACACGTCTTCGAATTTTCGGTGGCCAGGCAACCTTTCTCAAGAGAGAGGAGAAAGGAACTGTATGTGCGTATATATATATATATACACGCACACACAAAGACACCCACACAAGACACATATGTATGTGTGGGCGTGTGTGTACATGCGCGGACAAAGGTATGAATGCTCGCACACAAACATGTGACAATTAGTTTTTTGCACAATAAATTTTCTGAATTAAAATATCCATATGCATGTACATACAAGGGACTTTCAATGAATAATAAGCATAATGCATTACTTCTATAAAATACATATTTCATTCGCATCGCACGTATGCTTTTATGCATTATTTTGTTATGTTCATTAGTATTGACTTACAAGTTTCATTGATGTAGCTTAAGAATTGCATCAAGCGTTGCTAGTACAAACTCTTTGAGTTTACCAGCAACAAAATTGGGGTGACACGTGATTAGCAATAAACTGCATTGAATTTTCACTTTCGTCGGAGCGGATAGTCATTTGAGGACTATGTAATGGTAATCAAGGTTACGGGCAATCTGTTCTTTTCTTTTGCACAGCTAGAATGTACAAAATGGTTTGCGGCTGCACAGTATGTGTGTATGTGTACTCTAACAATAATATGAGACGAGATATTAACTCAATTTTCTCCCACATTCATTGGAAGAATTCTTTTTTTTAATATTCTTCAATCCCTTGCCTCGCTCTTAACATTCGTCCTCATCGGACTCAAACCTGTCTGACGTTTATTCCGGGGAAGCAATTATTGCTTAATCTTCCTTTTTTTCCTGGGGATCCACCCAAGAGCCACTAAATATTTTTCCATTCTCTACCTTCTCCTGATTGCTCCGCATGGGAGTTGTGATGTTCCCTCCGTTATACGTAGGTTGGATTGGGAAAATACATTCGGTTATTGTCTCACGGAGTTTTATATTTATTTTTCCTCGGGCAATTGTTTTGATCTTGCTGCGGATTCAGTGGGACCCAATCTTGTCTTATCAGGCTGAAGGGAATGAAAATATACTCGGGCCTTTTTTCTTTCATTTCCGATGTGATGGAAATGTGCTATCTGTGGAATTCTCGGAAACGGAATTATATCTGCATATGTGTACCTATACCATTCCCTTTTTCTACTCCTAATTTTATCTTAACGGAGTTTTCTCTTAGCCTTTCCCTTAACAATCGCAGCACTCTTGTTTTGCTTGTTTGAAGAGCATTATTTTTTTGGCTCTTGGACCAAATTTCCCATCTTTTCGGAATGCCAGAATATCCATTCAAGAAAAATCGTTTCCTTCGAGGCAATCATGTACCTTGTCTCCTTCTCCGTGGAAAAAGCAATTCCAGAAAATGACGGTCGTTGAGTCTCGTTCCAAAAGGTTCAGCATCGAAGAAATATCTATGCAGTGCAGTAAAAATGAATGGTTAAAATATTTATATTTATTTCTTGTATTGAGATAACATTTTTAACGCCACATCATCTTATGTAAATTTAACTTTATCATAAACTTAACCTAACATTAAATAGTAATGCAGCCTTTTTATCATGCTAATTACGTTCAATTGTTTCCACAAAGTTGGGAATTTTGAGTAATGAAACTTCATTATTCATTTCAGTTTCATTGAAACGATTAGTTAGGTTGTTTTTCTTTGTACAATTATTTATATATTTTATTTTGTCACAAAAACAATGTAGTCATCTCAAATGGAAATTAAAAGTTAATGGAATTGGCGCAAGGTGAAATTTCGACCAGACCTCTTGTGATTCTATCAATAAAAATTCATGAGCGAATGCTGTGGAGATGTGTGTAACTTAATTTCATACTCATTTAATTATTAGCTTAATTTAAATTTTATTATTTCTTTAAATTTTAACTGCTTTTATTATAATTTAATACTTTAGCTAAGATGGAGCATGGATTGAATAAATAACGTAATATAAGCTGATTTTTTGCCGCTTAAACATTCATAATCTGACATAACGGAAATATAATGGGTAAAATAGTGTTAAGTAAGATTTAAAGTCAAACTTTGCTGTATAGAACAATCGCGGAGTGTTATGTAGTAGTCATTGAATACCCAAGAGTTAAATTATCACGCTATAATTACAAATATTTTTTGAAATCATGCTCGATATTGCATTCAACTTGATAAAAATAAACATTTACCAAATTTATTCATGCACCCTAAATTTTAATATAATGGCTAGGTCAGAAACTTGAAATACAGAAGATTGTGAATCTTGATACAATATAGAAGTATTAACCGGCTGCGTTGGCTCTACGTTATTTCTACTCCTCAGCCTCTGAGCAACCCTGAACTGATGCGAGTTTGCTGTGGTTGTAAATGGGTGAGCACACTTCGATCGATGTCCTGGAATCGAAGGCTTAAGCCACGGACTAGGCAGACCACATCCTCAACTTCAGTCAATCAATACTAATTGCTGCACCCAACCTATTTCTGAGGGAAGGTATCAATATGCAATTCATCGCAATATATCACATACCAAAATGTCTCCTGGTTGTGTATGTTAGTTTGTATAAAACGTTAATCGCATTGAAAAGTAAAGAATGGTGGAAATATGAAAATGGTTAACGATTATTTATTTTAGCAATGATATGAATGAATTATAAAGCAAATATATATACATATAGTATAAAAAAAATGGAATTGGAAAAACTTACATGGTTAAGAAAATAAATTTAAGGGAAATTACTTTTATCCCCTTCCGTTGTACGAATTGGTGTGTAAATGCTAAATAATCATAAATGAACCAACACAGAATGCTATCTCATTCAATATGTTGTGGAAAAATTGGACATGATGTTACCATTTAGGATGTAGTATACCACATCCTGTGCATAGGACTTTTTTAGAGCCCCGGGACACTGACTGAGGAGCCCGAGTTATATTCTGGGAGACAACTCTGGGTACCTGCAACTTCACACACGCTGTGTGATTTTTCGGTTACCAGATTTTTCTAAGAAACCGCAGTGGGCAAAGGATAAAGGAACTGTCTGCTCTTATGTGTGAATTTCATCTTCTGTTGGCCTTGGTATAGTAACACACTGTGGCTCTAACCTCATCGAGCAAACCAGAGTTTGGATTAATAACTGGGGTTCGGTTAGTAGTAACTATGGTTTGGTATATTCATACATTCGGAACCACTCATTCACTATTTTAATGTCAAAGGTGTCGAAATTAATTAATATTATCGGGCGTTTTGCATCCATTAGGTTGCAAGTCGTTTAAATAGTTAAGACGCTATTTTGATGCTTGAAACAATGATTCGCTAATGCCACCATACCCAAATTAACTCTTGGCGTTGAGTTGGCAAAAGCTAATTGGATTATTAAAACACACTTTGGTGAAAATTTAACCAAAGATTGTACATTATTTAAATACGTCCTACTAGTCCTAATAGGCAAATATGTCTAGTCCTAATAGGTAAATACGATCAACTACTATACCGCCTTAATGAAAAATGATATATACTGGAATACCTGTATTCCATGCAATCTGGATTAGCCTTGCGGGAGATTATTATTTTATTTTATATTTACGTTAAGAATTATTCGTAAGATTGCGTATGAAGACGACGGAAGCAAATAGGAGTGCATTTTTTCGGCTAAGCGCATAATTCACATATTGTTTGGGGCATTTCCGAAGAATGTTTAATGAAATTTTTATAATGTCGAACTGGAATTTCATTTCCTCTCCGAAGTGATTCCAGTCAAAAGAGAATAGAAAATAATAGTAAATCACTTCGTTCCTATCTACATTTTGGTCAGCCACAATAAAGTTTAGCGATACCAATTATCATTATAAATATACTATCCTACGGGAATGATGCCACGACAAAACAGCAGAATAAAATCCATTAAAATTAAAAATTAAATTAGAGGAATCTGCAAATTATTAGTAATCAAATCTGGAAATGGGTTCCCTTCAATCCATATAGGTCAGTGACGTGGAACTGAATTTTAATTGTTCTCACCGGCGGGATTGGACATTTTTATTGAAAAATATATCAAATTTCGAAAATATGCACTGATTTATCGACACATATTCAACAGAACTATGTATGGGGTTTTGAAAATTGGTAAGCCCAAAATATCGAACATTGGCTAAATCATATATTTTTCTATACGACAATTTTTCCGCCATTGGAAGTGACCGGGGAGTCATGAATAAGGAGGAAATTACTGTTTTCTTTCGCACCAAAATATTGGCGGGAATAAAACTGATAGATACCACTTTCGGATATTTGAGTCTGACATGTAATTTTAGACCCTGTGAGGAGGAAGTATGCACGAATTTTTACACTAAAATTTTTGTGGAAGGGACTGGTATGACGGCTAGGGCCATCATACGGAGGATATAATCCCTGACGGTGGCTTATCCATCCTTGAGGGTGGAGAACGTTGAGATCACCACTAAAGTAATACATCGTCCGTCGGATGGGTCGTAAAACTGTGTATCCCATGTCTCCTATTGTTAAGACGAGGCTAATCCCGATGACGGGTTTCTCTCCAACCTTTCTCCAATCCCGGAAAGACCACTATAATTCTGCCCTCTATCTCGTCTATACTCCGCTCACCGAAAGTTTATATCGAAGTCCCGGATTGTTATGACGAAAACATGGGTATTCTCCTCCGAGAAGGAGGTTAAGACGCCACACTTTCCCTCTCGTTCTACGATTTCGAAGGGCAAGGATATGTCTGCGAAAGAAGGACAGTACGAGGTTCAGGAATTTTGGAGGCACTGGAAAAAAATTGTATCACGCATTTGCAAACTCAATGCTCCCTTGGAAAATTTGACTATACATGTACCTTACCACTAACGGCAAGTTACAAATCAGAATAGTCTTATTAGCATTCACAAGGAACAGTTTGAATCCAGAATGAGTGTCTCGTATTTTTTCTCTCATATAAATAAGGCACCAATAGTTCATCTGCAGTATGGGTACATGAATTTTACGAGTAAATTATATGGCAGCGTTTTTCTCCGCTCAATATAGTATGTACCGATAGTGAAAACATTTTAGGGATTTTTTCATGAAATACTGGCTTTTTTAACCCACAAAAATTTAGTATGAATAACCGTACCTTGAATATGGATAAAAAAATGCAGCTGTTGACAAAAATATTTGTGGGTGATTTGTTTTACGCAACGAGTTGTACAGCATTTTGGAACAAAGGTATAGATATTTTGCAAACACATGTATATGTGTGTGCAAATATATACACATATGCATATATATATATATATATATATATATATATATATATATAGTACAAGAGTGGTCAGAAAAGTTTCCGACCTAACAAATATACAAAATATTTTTTCTGAAATTTTCTGTGTCAGAAGCTTTTCACACCACCTACATGTAATAATATAAATTGGGCTATATGGAGCTTTTTATATCACTCTGCCCTCTACCTATTGGCATTCAAGCACAAGCTGAGAGTTAGCTGGAATTAAATACATCAATTGTTGATCGTTTTCTGGCAATGCCACGCGAAAGTTTTTTGAGACCCATTAGTGAAAGAAGTGGTCGCCCATTGGTTACTTGGCCTTTATATTCTCAAGAACTATTTTGCTGCAAAAGATTCAAATTGTTTTGGGTGGATCAAGTGTTTCTTTTCTTTCGGGAGATGGGCTTTCAATTTAACATGCTGGTTGCATACCTTCTTTATACGAGAAAATAATATTGGGATATGAGAACATTTATTATATTTTCTATTCAAATTGCTGCACATTTGTGAACAAGAAAAAAATGGTTTTATTTTAGTTTACGAGATAATTACATGGTTAATGGTGCAACGGATGAAAATTTATATTATGGGTTTAGAACTCGTCATACTCCGAGAGTTCGTTGGAGTAATCAAACTACTACTCCGCCTTGAAAGTGAGGACTCTTCTTCAATGAGGAAGTACGCGAATGCTAGAATAACATATATGCGTACGAGATAACACCACTTATCTTTTTTTCAGAGACTAAGTCCAGAGGTTAGAGGTCAGGCGGCGAGATATGCACGCGCGCAAAAGCAAGTCATATCTTCTTTGTTACCTTGAGTGATCAAGAATGTGCCCTTGAACGAATGGTTATAAAAGAAGCTTTTGAGTTTGATTTAGTCAGTTACTGTACATCAGTTGAAGTGAGTTACACGTCTGAGAAAGTTGACAGACATATTCACTGTTTTCTCAAGTTTAAGAGTGGTTGATTTTTGAAAGTTCTTCGCTCATTTTGTGAAACATTTTTTCCTAGTGTTGGCATTGATTGTCAGCCATGTCGTTCCGAGAGGAATTGTTTGAAGTGTATTTCCAAGGAGGAAGTTTTTCTTTTGTCTAATATAAGTCCAAGTAAGTTGAATTTTAATTATGAAAACGTCTTCTTAGGGATTTCTTCATGAAGCACTGACTTTTTTAACCCATACAAAATTTATTTAGTATGAATACGGATAAAAAATGCAGCTATTGACAAAAATATATGTAGGTGATTTGTTTTACGACCGAACAAAGGTTGTACAAGGGTGGTCTGAAAAGTTTCCGACCAAACAAAGATACAAGACATTTTTTACTGAAATCTTTTAGGTCAGAAACTTTTCAAATAAGACATATAAAGATACATGACATTTTTTCTGAAATTTTCTGATTCGGAAACTTTTCAGACCACCCACGTATGTACGTGGGTCGCGGTAGTCCAGGGGTAAAGACCGGAGAGTCAGTAGTCAAAATTTTTCGGGTACCAGATCCTCCAGAGAAACCATAACCAGCACGAGGAAAGGAACTGGCCCCCCACCCTGATGCGTGAATTTCACACACCGCCGGACTTAGTACTGGGTAAACTCTACCATCACCTACCAAACCGACCTTCGGGTTAATTACTGTGTGTATGGTTAAATATATATACACATATATGTATATGTATATATATATATATATATATGTACTCGTATATATATTTATACTGTGCATATGTATAATTACATACTTCTTGCCTTCGAGTGTCTAGACACTCGGTTATGAAGGTTTTACCTCGGCAAGGCCGATCACTTTCAAAGTGATGCTCGATTTGGAATTTATTCTTGCTTGGCTGTGTGCATTTCGTCAATTTAAGTCGAAATGCGGATGTACTTTGTAGCCATGGGAGCACTATGAAACCGACCGTAAAGGAAGTGAAAGCTAAAGATAAGGTATATAGTAAGTCGCCAAGAAGACGTTAAGTGAGCGCAGCGTACATTTACTCTTAGTGAATACGGGTGACTAGTCCATCAATTCTTGGAAAAGCAAACTATATGTTCCTATGAGTGTCATATTCTACATTTTTATTGGCACCTACATACTTAAATTGACTTTCGTCCGGTACACAGCATTTATTTCTGTGCTAAATTCGTTTTCATACTTATATTTCTGTATCCTTCTTCCAATGTCTGACTCTATTTTGAAGACTTTTCATTCGTTTCTGGTTAGCTACGAGTAAAACTCAATGATGACTTTCCTCTTATTTTTGTATGCTACATGTACCCCGTACCGCGTCCTTAGAGACCTTTTGAGGATCCTGGAGGGGATAATTCAAGTCTTCCCCACCTCTTTGAACCCTCCAATAAAATTTCACGTTATGTAAAAACGTGGAATATAAACACAAGCTATCCGATGACCCACTGTGCCTCATAAATATACATGTAGGTACGAGGTCTAAGCGCTAAAATGGAGGGTGGGGTATGGGAGCGTGGAAGGATAGGAAAGAGTTTCGCCAACGTTTTCCTTTCCTTTAAGTCGCATACTCCCTTGGTTGCTTAAAGTTGACGCAGCACCGAACTATAATATTCAGGTACTACTTGTTTAAATACTAACTAGAAATATCGGAGTTACAATTATTTATAAATGCACTTAAACGTGAAATTTTAGAAAAAATCTACACATACAGGATATGACAATATTTATGCATTTACTTATTGAAAATAAACTTATTTATAGAAAGTAAACTCTAAAAACCAAATTAATATTTGTAAAATGATAGTGATAATAATAAAGAAGTTAAACTAAATAAAGGGAGTATTAAATTCGAGCAGGTAGAAATGTTTGAGTGCATTTGGACGTTTAGCAACGTCCGATTTGGAAAGGGGAGAATGAAATTTAAGATTAGAATAGGGAAGGGAAACATTTTTGCGAATGAGAAAGATATTTTGTGGAATACTAAACTTAGAACTTGAGGAAAAGTTTAGGGAAATGGATTGTGTAGAGTGCTTAGATGTACAGTTCATAGAGGTATACATTGAGGAAAACTGGGTAAAAGTGAATATTTTTAGATCAATTGGAAAGAAAGCCTTAAGTAACAAGGAACATTTGGAAAACTTCAAGCAAAAGTGAATATTTTGCAAAGAGAATATGGAAAATAAAGTTCAATTGAATGTGTCATACTTGAGGGGACACGGTTTTTTAAAAAATACTGGAGTCATGGTTGAAAGAGAGAAGATAACATGAGGAAAAAGAACAAATATCCTGGATAACCACAGAAGGGTGAACACTACGCTGACATGAAGAATATAAAAAAGGATAGGGGCAATGGAAGTAGAAGAATGGTCACTGAACCTACTTAGAAGGTCGATGACCTATGATTGATTGACTCTAAAATTTACTTTCGTTCTTTACAGTAGATTTATTTCTATACAGCATTCGTTTTCATGCTTGAATCTATAAAGAACATATGCTATATGATTTACTTAAATATTAATCACAAATGCAACCCCTATGAGAGAATTAGATATCGATCAACACTATCATGATGGCTAACATTTGCGTCCGTTATTGGTGCATACCGTGGAGTAAGAAATTTCGTTCCTAGAAATACGGTAAAGACCTGACCATACAACAACATGACTCGTCTGCATACAACCTCCTTCTAATTACGTAGTACTTCCGTTCTCATTAGACCCGATTCATGGGGAGTTCAGAATGGAATCATGGTATTGGTTTTAAATGGAAGTTTACTCTTCTGAATTACACGCGCCTATTAGTTGGTGGTGGTTTTGTGCTATGATGAATACATTTTTGTTCGCGTTGAAAACACCGTACGGTAATTCATATTGTACGCTTTTTACTCTGTGTCGGTTTCCCTCGGGTATGACTCCTAAAAACAGTGTACATAAGTCGTATATTGCATCTGTTTACCCGTTCACGGGTTCCTCTTGAAAACAAGATCCAGGGATCGACGGAAAAGAGGCGATGCTTCCTGCCTTATACTAACTCGAGTCAAGAGCAGACCGACACAAAAACAAGATGTCTCGCTGAGATCTCGGCTCTCAGTTTGTATAAAATTTGATAGAGAATAGACTTAAGCTTTCGGATTTGAACAAAATTCAATAGCAACCGTGAATGTTAGTTTATTTAGTAGGTTTATTATTGTGAATAAAAATGATATTTTCATTAATATTCCGCTTCAAAAAAATTAATACATACAATCTTTATCAATTTAACGTCCTTGACCATAAGAGTTGTGCGATATAACAAGATACATTGTCTTCATGTGGATGTATTGTGATATTATTAGCCGATATATCGAGGCATAACTAGCGTCGATATGGGCATTATAAAATATTGCCGATAACTATAATCGATAATAAGGACCGATAGACATAAATAATATGTTCGATATAATGATATGGGCTATGGAGCCCATAGAGGCGCGGGCCATCATAACTCGAATGATGTTGATAGAATTTGCCAATAAACGCCAATATATCGCCAATACTTCTCTCATGCTACTTTGTCAACGGTCGTCAATAGAAAATAAATCACGCAAACCCCACGTACCCTTGGTGTATGTTAAAGGAGCTCTGAGCCAGATGGGTGTGCTGGTAGCGATAGACTTTCAGAGTTCATTGAACTGACTAGTTTAAAATCAAGATTAAAATTTTATTTTCCGACTAGATAATATTTAACTTGACTTGAAAAGCTTTTGCACAACGCACTTTGGCTTAATACCGTACGTTCCGTCTTGATAGCGCTCTCTAGGATAATCTAAAGAGGGGATGAGCAGGAGGAGTCGAAGCCACGGTGTGCGATATTTAGCTACTCAGAATTCAGGGACTGAAGTCGAGCACGTATTACATTGGAACATCTAGTTCGCATTCACAGAGTAGCGCACTGGAATTCTCTTTGTCTTGGCATCCCTCAGATGACATCTAAGTAAGTCTGGGATCTGGATGTTCTCGGGGCTCCTTTCCCATTCCATCTGCTGCGTTGTGACCGTAATCCGATGAATATTTCAACCATACCTTTATTTTGGACTGATGCGGCATATCATCGACGAAAAAAAACCCGATTTTTTTCCAGGGATTCCCTTAAAGTAAAAACGAAAATGACATTGGGGGACACCTGGATGGATGCTAAGAATTTCGGGCCGCCTGCGCAGAATGGAAAGTTTTAACAGGTGAAAAGTGGTATTGATCCCTTAACACTGCGGTTATTTTGATATGTCATGCACAGAAGTTGTAAATCATGCTTACGTGTTTGATATTCGCAAAACGTACGTGCCTCGTGCCAAGATGAGCAATCAAAATTCTACGTGCATGCATGATGGCTTGCGGGCCCCGCTAATGCTTTAATATTCAATCCCCTGTAACTTCACTGAAAACTCGGATGATAATCTCCGAGCGCTCTAGGCGAGTCTTTGATGCTTTTTGAAGTACCCGTATTTTCTATTTTTTTTCTCCCAGGGTGATAGATATCATTCCTTTTTTCAAAACTCATTTGCGAACACAATAAGAGAGTTAAAAAAAGGAGAGGTTCAGGGAGTATAAGAAAATGAAATAAATGTCATAGTGGAGCCCCATCCCATCCCCACCCCATCCCATCTCCACCCCACCCCATCTCTGGTATCACTCGAGCTGTTAATAAATTTAAGGAAAAAAATATTTGCGCACCGATCTGTTTCTGAAATATACAATTGTGGAGGATGGACGATAGAAAAAATATAAAACGAAAGGAAAATAATCATTATACAAAGAAAGTATTTCAAAGTCTTTGCCTGTGGAATAAATGTAATTGCTTATTATCTGATATAAGCTTGCCCCCAATGCTGCCTTATATAAGTAGTTAGAAAATTCGGGTGAGGAGTCTTCTATAAAAAATAAAAAAACATCCTTGTACTTCACACAGCTGTACTTTCAAGAAATAATTTATTATAACCTTGTACAATTCTTAAGTGTATTTAATATATGATCTGAGATCACAAATTACCTATACTGTACATGTGAATCATTGACAATCGTATCGACTCACAGATATCTCATGTGATATGAATAGTTTTTACCTTATTGTATAAATAGTTTGGATAATTTTTATAAATACACACCATATTCAAAGTTTTAATGGATCTATCTAATATATATTTAGGAAGCAATCATTTAGTTGCTACGACCAGTAAGTACTAAAATGGATAGAAAAAAATTGTAGTTCCACTACAAATTCACAAATGCGATACTTTATCCTTTGCAATAACATTAAAGGTCATCCGATTACCTCGTGCTTGGGTGAGATTTTCCAGCGGCATTTCGGGAAATATTTTTTTAACCGCGTGACGATCTTTACTTCTATCCTCAATTTTGAGTGGAATGTTGGCGTTAGATGGAATCCGAGATGTTTCCAACGGCCCCGTAAACGAGAATTTTGACCGTCACGGTATTTGCGTACAGAGAAAGAGCCAGACGCCTGCGTCCGTGACTCCTCCCCTTTTTCCCCTACACCTCACCCCTTCCCTCGGTACTGTGAAACCGGCAACTGGTTCCATCGGATGCGTTAGGGGTGCTTGGTTTTCGACCGCAGGCGTCTCAACTCTCTACCCCCAACGCGCCTGCCTCCTTCCTCCTTGACCGCTTCCGAGGCGGAGCCACTTCCTCCCCTCGGGGAAAACGCTCTCTCGTGACTCGCCCGCCACCTCGCCCGGAGGGAGCCACGCGAGTGCCGGGGTCCTCGTCACGGGCGGCCGAACGAGACAAACCGAGCGAGACTTCACAGAGAGAAGGGCGAATGAGCGGCCTTTTGCACGTGACCGCAGGAATTTTTACTCTAACGTTTTGGGATGTTAAACGCGTCGAGGGCGTTCCGAAAATTAATCAGCAGGGTCACATTGCACGTCTGATGAATATCCATTGCTAATGGTGAAAAGGTATCTAGATAGATAAACAAAAGAGAGAAGTGAGATACAATTGAGTGAGATGAGAGGAGATATAATTGAAGAAAAATTACAAATGGAGTAAGTCTATGTAAAAGGTAAAATCTAGAGCGCTATAGTAGGCGTGTTTTTGCGCGTTATCTCAATGGCTAGCGTATAGGTGATTTGTCCCTTTTGCATATTACACGCATCTCATGATCTTGCCACTTAGGTATAATTCAGAGTAATACCTTGGCTCAGTTAAGGTAAATCTGAAGAGCGGTTATAGTGGTTATTAAAATACATCACGGTAATAAAAACGACGATTATGATCTCGCATTATGAAAAATTTCGAGGGAACAGTACCAAATATTTTGATTGCTATTTCTTTAGAACACAAAAAAACGAAATGACTGCTAATTCTCTTTTCTCGATCCGACTTGTGCCATTCCATTCATGTAGAAATGAATATTTACTATACGGATGTATGACATAGGCATGTATAGTGTTTATAGGACTCAGCAATAGGAATTGGCCCAAGGTGGAAGATTTGACGAATGTTTTAACACCTCAACAATTCTCAAAGTGTACATACTACTCTGAACTTCCCAGAAATCGAACATATTATATATATATATATATATATATATATATATATATATATATATATATATATATATACCTTTGACAGCAACAAACAATATGAGGACACATAAAAGGAACACTCACCCGTTATTTCTTGATAATTTCGACGGAATCGAGTTCCGTATTCCTCAAAAGATTAGTTAGGACTGACTGCTGAACTAAGGAAGGTATGTGAGAGAAAGAGAAGGGGACGGGGTAAGGGGATAACGGATGGTGGGGGAGGGGTGAGAGAAAGGGTTGAGGAAGGGGAAATGGAGAAGGGAGGCCAGAGGGGAGCGGAGATGGGATATATATATATATATATATATATATATATATATATATATATATATATATATATATATAGAGTCACTTTCTTGGAAAATCCACGAACGTGTACAATAATGTAAATTCACTAATAGTCATAACAAACACAGAAACCAAAACACACAAAAGACAGACTCACTGTTCCTAATTCCTCTTGAGAAAGGTGGTTGGACCACCGAAAATTCGAGAACCAGTGAGTCTCTCTTTTGTGTGTTTTGGTTTCTGTGTTTGTTATGACTATTAGTGAATTTACATTATATATATATATATATATATATATATATATATATATATATATATACGAGAGGGAGAGGAGATCCTGGTGACATTCATTAAGAGCAAAACATCATTTCACACAACGAATTTAATTAATTTTGTTAATTTTATGTCATAATAAAAGCATTTACTAAGTAATCCTAGTCTGAGGAGTAATAGTCTCTTCGAACCATGTTAACTATCATAAACATTCCTCCTTATTTAAACATTTCCGAAAAGCAAGAAAACTCCTACGGTCTAACAATGTTCATCCATAACTAAGCTCCACTGTTTTCGGAATACCATTTAATGCCCACATCGCCAGTGTGCAATGGAATTGCTCATCGAGAAATACGGAAGTCGCGCCGTATAGTCACAGGAGAAAATAAAAAAGTAAATAAATCAGCGAATAAACTATACGGCCACGCAGTATTGCTTTAAACTAAGCCTGAATAAAGGAAAAAAATATAAGATATTTTTTAGGGAAAGTGGAGGGGACGTGGATTGGCGTGAGAGGGATGATTTCACGTTTCCGCGCCCAATTAAACGTCCTCGCTTCGGCAGATTAATTAGGAGCCCATTCAAGCCAGTCTAGAGCGAAAACAAACGGTTCTCCCCATCCCCGATTCAAAATGGCCCCCTTCTACTCCTACTTCCCATTCCTATCCCTTCGCAAGCCCTTCTGATCTCCTCTCCTGCAAGCCGCCCACGAAAAACCCTAGCGCGCACACACCCACACCATCCCAGAGACTCTCAACGCCCCTCACTGCAGTGTCCCCCTCAGGCGGCTGCCGGGAGAAGTTATAAGTCGTTAGCCCTCACCTTCCTTCCCACTTCTGCTCCGTCCCTTGTTTTTTCCCTTCCTACTACCTCAAACGAAGGAGATGGAAGGAGACCTAGTAGTTCTGATTTTAGTTTATGGCGGCATGTGTGCCTAATATAACATTTATATATATTTATTTATTTACCTTAATTTATATATACACAAACATGCACATTTGAGTCAAACTTCTTGAGCGCCGACATTACATCCAGAGTGTATATTATAGAAATTGTGAAAAATTAACAAAAGGAGGAACATTTACTGCAACATTTTACGCCTCGGCGATATTTCCGCCAACAATTACTCGCAGAAATGATAATTCTGCGACCGATGATGATGGAGAGTCCTGGCTGCCAAAATATATGTATATATATATATTTATAAAATATTTAATGTATATGAAATTAGTACTAGTGAAAAAAGACAAAAACACAGAAACACACAAAAAAATAAGAAACTCAATAATTTTATAATTTTCGGTGGTCGAAGCCACTCTTCTCGAGGAAGAGAAGGAAGTACCTTAGTTTGTTCAACTGATATCAAGCGAAGGATAGCTTAAGCTAAGAAGGCCTAAATGAAGAAGAAGCAACTGCAACGAGTACGTTCAAAGGCCTTGAGGTTTCAAGTAAGGAATCATTTCATGAAAACATTCGTATAGAACATTAGAAGTCAACCGAGTTAGCGTAGGTTTTTCATGGAATCGGTGGCTACTATTCTATAATTCTTAGCTTCAACTAAAATGTGTAAATGCATCATTTGCATAAAAGTATCGGAAAAAGTTTTGGAAAAATAGATTTATTTCAGACTTTGCTTTAACGTCTCAAAATTCTTCGAAGAGCATGCATTGGCACTCTTTGCCAGCGGATTTTCCATGACTCGAAGGCACCCTGTTAGGTGAATCCCGGATGATCCTTATGGGTACAAGTTTCTTTGACGACGGCACTTAGGGTTTAATGATGATGCCCTTTGAGGGAGTATTTCACTTTTTGGAATAAAAAACAGTCTGCTGATGCCAAGCCGAAACTATAAGAGGGTTGGGAAATCGTCGCGATACCGTTGCAGGTCTTTGCAAGCAAGCACTAAACTTTGCTTTGTGTCGTCCGTCAATATCGTCGGGAAGAGTTTAACGCAGATCTTTCGCATCGCCATATTTTCAGTGATAATGACGTGCACTGTCATCTTATCAATGACAATATGATCTGTAATAATCCACAAACTTAACTGAATGCTGAATGCGCTGAATTCAGCGATTCACGGACACGACAAGAAAAAAAATATTACCGATATATGTAAACAAAAAAATGCCGAGACCGTGAACTTCAATTAAACTTAATTAAACGTTAACTCAATTTTACCGTCCCGGTATTTTTCTGTTTACATTGATTCACGACCGCAGCTACGTTCCTTGTATATTTAAAAATTACCGATACTTTTATACAAACCTTGTACCGTATACTTACACCTTGTTTTGAATATCATAATAAATTATCCTTTACCTCTGCATAATTTCTACCTCGGTTATTACCATAGCAGTTTAAGGTTTAACTTTGTGAAATTCCTTCATGATGAAGGCAGAGAAAGAAACTTTGCACTTCCACATAAGGATTGACTACTTCACACAACCATAGTTTCGATGCTGTGCATCATCATCAGGTGACATATATGAAGATTTCTTCAACATACTTCTACAACATACTATGAGTTGGCTCCAAGAGGGGAGGAAGGTAGGGGGAGTATGGGATAATGGATAAGTTGAGTAAAGGTGCAGCAACCTATTAGTGTGCTAGGGGAGCGGGGGTGTTTATCCGCAATGGTTTGACCCCCATTAAGGAACGGTCGATGGTCATCGCTGCCTTGGTTGGGGTGGGGTTGTTTGGAAAGATTTTGGAGTGTTTTAGGAAATTTAGGATGGGAGAACAAGAGAGGCGTATTGTTTCGTCGACCACCTCAAATCTGTCCGACTGAAGGGATGGCCGGATTTCGAAAACCTCAAAAGAATTCAACCTGCCTCCTTTCTTTTCTGTGTGAAAAATGTCCGGTGTGAAGTTACTGGTATGATTCTTTTCCAAGGGGTGTTTGGCAAATTGAGATCCGTCGTCTTTCTTTGTGAAACTTGATCGGTGTTCTTTAATCCTAATATCAAAAAACCTAACTGTCTGTCCAATTTTGATGGCGTTGCAGTCTGTGCAATTAAGTTTATAAACCCCTCTTTGTTGCATTATATAAATTTTGTTTTTGGGTGAACCCATAATGTTTATTTAAGTGTGTGTGTTGTAAAACACTGTCTTGATTTGTTCTTGGAGAGTATTTGTCGTGTCTTCAGTGAAATGTGGCCAAGAAATGAAATTCATCGCCACCGGTGTTCGTCAGGTTTAAATGTATGGCATATAGCTTTCTAGGTTATCTGTGGTTGTTTCATGTTGAACATGTTGCCAATCATTTTTTCCCTGTTCTCATTGCTGACTGCAATTTATTTTTTAGCACGGAGTTCCCGTCTTTTGTTGTGTAGTGACATTGGGAGATTGTATACCCTGGGTAACATGGCATGAAAGGCCGCACATTTCTGTGAGTGGTGATGCTGGGATTTGGAGTTAATAATTTGGTCGGAGTAACAGCTTTTCCTGTACATAGAAAGGTCGAACCTTTGGTTCATTATTTTTACATTCAAATCCAGGAAATTTCAGACATCGTCTGATTCCAACTCACTTCTGAATTGCATATATTCATCTAAAGAATTTAACAGTAAAAATAACTGTCCAATTGTCTTGTGGGTCCAGTCCAAATAAAAAATATGTCGTCAACATATCGGAGCTAAGATAACACTTTGTTATAGGGGATGGTTTAAAGCAAATAACTTTAATAAGTTTTTCTCAATTGTCAATATAAATGTTGGCTGGGGTGGGAGAATGGGGCGAGCCCATGGAGAGACCTTGCAATTGACTATAATGTTTAGCGTTGAACATAAAACCACTTTGATTCGCACATAATGCTAATAAGTCACACAATTCACTAATCATAGGAGGTGATGCTTTAGTCTTTAATAGGGATATCTCCCCTAGTTTCAGGGCTTCCTTCCTTTGGATGCTTGTGGACTTGTTATAACATCGAAGGACACCATAATACTTGATGATGATTCCATGAAACCATGGTCATGTGTAGTAATAAATCTTAAAGTGGAAGTTCAAAGTTTCTCTCTCTACCCTCATCGGTTATTGCCCTCCAGAATTCATATTCTTTTCCTCCCTAATTCCTCAATTTTCATGCATTAAACTTCCTTTACCGTCTTTCCATCTAAAACCTTCTAAATATCTAGAAACTTAGCAACGCCTCTATTACCATCTTTTAAAAAGGATAAGCATTGTTCATCTAATGCATATAAACTGGAAAAATTTATAAAATCGCTATCAATGGATCTTACATTCGTTTATAAAACAATTTTTAATAAAGAAATAACATGAAACTCGGAAAATTCTTGGGTCCGCCTCCGGTTCATTCGTCAGAAGAAGTTAGTAAACTATCTTGATCCTGTGAATACGATTATAAGTTCCCTTGAAGTTATTTTAGTCTTTTTTCCGTCAAAGCGGTTCTCTCAGGACCACCAAATGTTCCTGATTTTAAGGATTTTCCTTCCATTTTTTTTCATAAACTGTATTTAAAAAGTAAGAGTGTGTACGAAATGTACATACAAAAATGTTTGGTATATGTGTACATTTTTATGTAAAGAGAGAATGGGCATATGGTGTGGACATCCGACGCAAAAGCGACGCATTGCAGAACGAATTTGACGGACGCCATAGTTTGCTTCAATGGAAGGAGGCTGTCTGTTTCACGCCACAGCGACTATCATGTCGCTCCGCCGCCACTATTTCCATGCTCTTGGAGGGTATGGAAGGATCCCGGAAGGGGAAAGGGGTAATTACCTCCCCGACAAAATTTCTCAGCGCTCAGAAATATAATCATTGCGCGTGGAGCTCGTTAAATTTATTATGTTATAAATTTAACGAACTTCACATTATATTAAATATGAACATCACTATTTGCGTCATTCACTAAAATATAAAATCACCGGAGAAATTTTTCCGGGTAAAATATTACTACGAGGCTATTTCACGGTTTGCGTGGCTACTATTCCTAATATTTTCTACCTAAAACTCGTTCTCTCGCGATTGCTATTTTGAATTATTACCACCTGTTTACATTATTAATATCTTTACATTTTTTCACATAAAAATGAAAATAATAGTTTCAAATAATTTATATTTCATCAAGCGTTGAATATTTGGTTCATGAGTGATACCAACCCCTTCGTAGACAAACTTTTTTGGTCCTGATCGTCTCCCTTGGAAAACGCCTCGGAAAACTCTTCCCGTCCCGCTTTCCTTCCTTTCTCTCTATCTCTTCCTCACTCTCTCTAGTCTCCTTTCCGTTTCCCTTATTTCCGTCCTTTCTTCCCGCCTTACCCCCCTAGCCAGTAAGTCTGTTGCCAAACTTCCGCTCACGACGTCGTCTTGTCTGGGGGCCGAGTGAAGCGGTGCGCCTGTTTGAGAGATAAAATAAAAAGAAACCACAATCCCCATTTTGACGCATCGCTGTATTTTTTAACGGTTTCCGTGCGCGAGAGCTCGCTCGTTCGGTGCATCACTGCCCTGACACACCTTCCAAACAAAGAAATGATATATTTATTTATGAACACAGAGATAATTTTACCCTCTTCGCCCCTTGCCCTCCCTAAGAGTCAAAAACGGGGGTGAGACGAAGGAGAAATTATAATGTAGGGGATAAATGAATATTTTTTTTGTTTTCGGCAGCACCAGTGTGCGGGATGGGGACAGGGGGGGGGAAAGTAAAAAATAAGTTTTTTGAAGAGGAAGGTTTTCATTCGTCAATGCCGATAAAATTATTTTTTTCCGCCCTCATGCCCCTCCTTTTCCTCTCCTCATCTCCCTCACTAGTCCAGCGGTGCAATTATTCCAGCGCTCGCGTTGCCGGCCGAAAGATGTGCCCCTGGGCGTATTTAGTTTATCGGTGGGCTTATTGGTGTGAAATGGATGGGGTGCACGGGGACCTGGACCTGGTTTCGATTTCGCTCGTGTCAATTTTCCCTCTTTCTGTTATTTTTTCCTCTCTCTCTGTCTCTTCTACTCGCGGAATTGGAGCTCCGCTCGCGGAACAGACGGCCTTGAAATGCGCGGAATCAAATTGAGTCGGGGGAGGAGGGAGTCTTTTTATTTAATTCCGAACTTCGCTAGGAGGTCGTGGGATCACTCCCCTTCCCCACGTGCCGGCACTCCCCTGCTGACCCGGGAATTGGCTCCCTGCACCCCTGCATCGGATTTCCAATCGGAACGGGGTGGGTGCGGTGGCCGGCAGCCACTAACTTCTCTCGTCGAGAACACCCTGATTCGATTTCCGGGTCCGGCAGGAATTTTTCGGTCGGGTTCCCTTTTTTCTATCACTAGGATTTCGTGCAGGGAGCACTCCTGAGTGCAGGGATCCGTACGCTCGGCGCTTGAGGGCCACTAATGGAAATAAAATGCACGAATGGATCCTTCAGGATTCCCTTTAATGGAGAAACCACTTTTTCACGCGTATGCCTTCAACCCCCCCCTCTCCACCCTGGCAACGTCTGCTGCAGGAGAATCTCTCCCCGGTGCATGAATACATTATTTTGCACTACTTCCTACAAGTTTTCGCCAGACTCTCGTGCGGAGGTATCAATCCACCAGAATTTCACAAATGAGATTTGATGATGAAATCAGATGGAACCAAGCCGTAATGACATCTTAACTTCGTGATTAAGGATTTAGATGCTACCATATCGAATTTCGTTGTGGCTCACGGGTAAAATCATGGCGAGTGAAGTAAAAGCGTCATTAGGATACCCACCAAGAGGTTTATTTATATTTCCTGATAAAATTAGCGTAATAGGTGGTGGGTCTGCTCACTAACCTTCAATCTCTAGTCCGGTATGAGTCGTCCTCCAGTCCGGTCAAGTTCTGTGATATTTTTACTGCTGTGAGTCGGCCTCTGAGATTTCCTATGGAGAGACAGAAGGTGCTTATCGGTATTCTAATCGCATGAAATAATAGAACCTTATCAAGATAAAAATAAAAACTAGGAATATCCATAAAACTTTAAATGAAAATGAGACGTGTTAAATATCCCACAGTTTTTAAACCATGGTTGTACCAATGAAGATGTAGATTGCTAACGAGAGAGTGTGTACTTTATTTTAGGCCCTCAAATTACGAAGCTAATCTCATTTATATATATTTATATATATTTTTTTTAACGAACGTATGATAGTGTTAGTAGTATGGTGGTAAAATATAATATACTACTTAAAAAAATATCTTGTACTTTACGTAAGTAATTTTTCAATCACACCGGAGATTAAACTCAATTTCTGACCAAATTCAACTTCTAACCAGAGTTGGAAAAATTGCCATAATTTTTATCAGGGGCAAAAGTAAAGAGATGAGTTAGGCAATACATATATGAAAATTACCATCATTTTCAAATTTGAGCGTATAGCTCTGAGAAAAGGTTTATAGATGAAAGCCAGTGACAGTTATAAATTAGAACTCTTTCTTTCTGCAATAGGTTTGCAAATATTTTACAAAAGCAATACAAACGAGGAGAAAAATTAAAATGTAAAATGGAATTCTATTTAGCAGAAGATATAAAAATCCTAATAGCCATTTTAACAAGGGGAAACGATATTTCTCTGTCTGTTCAAATACAAGGGATTAATAAGATTATCTCTTACAAGAGTTTACTGGAACTAATAAAAGTTTCAATGAAGTTTTCTGAGGTATTTTCCGTTTTAAGATACCTATAGTTAAACCTTAATCACCTCAAGTATGCAGAAATCAACCCTAAGTTGTAGCCACAATAAACCTCTTCCAATACTTTTGATAGCTAGCATTCTAGTTTTATTTTCCGAGTAATAACTATTACACATAGAGTACCTCCTAAGAACTAACTCGGAAATGTAAATATTCTTCAATTGTGACTCATAATTTTGTAAAAACAAACAATGTAGCTCAATG
The DNA here is from genome assembly GCA_037158775.1 of Hetaerina titia. NCBI lineage: Eukaryota > Metazoa > Arthropoda > Insecta > Odonata > Calopterygidae > Hetaerina > Hetaerina titia. The sequence continues at coordinate 74,028,824 of CM073775.1, read as the reverse complement.
ATAGGTAAATAATAGTACCCCAATAGTACCCCAATGTGCTTTAAGATAATTTTACAATTGTAACGAGTAAATACTTAAATCATGGAGAATACGTTAACTGCTTGTAAACTTGAACATTCTTATCTTAATCAACTCCGAATATTTCACAAAGAAAGATTTTATTGATATTAAGTGGTTGCAGTGATTTACTAAATAGGTTTGTACGGTATTTCTTGGAATGGTCACACCTAATTAAACCGCCCTTATTCTTTTTGAACGCTAATCCTAATGTCATGTAAGAAGCATGTACATCGCAAATAGAATATACGATGTGTCTTAAAGGTTAGGAAGTATTCGAATCTAGGTTAAGGCCCGACTTCATGCCCAATAAGTGTTATTCAAAATATTAGGTTAGGAAAATGAAGTGGCACCGAGGGTAAAGAAAGAGAATATTACCTCATTGAACAGAATAATACGTTCGCTGTTAGTAAGCAATAACATCTAGATAACTTTTTAATGGATAAATATCAATGAAAATGACTGATATTACTTTTATATTAAAAAATTAGCTCAACATAATTTGAATTGATAAATGGTGGACCTAGTGGACGTGAAGCATGGTGAGAAATTTTGGCCATGGAATAATGAGAGTGAACACGGATGTTTCACACACGATGCGCTATATCTCTCTTCACATTGATAACATGTACTGGCAAGGGATATAAATTGTGCTAATTATGATTTATCCACAGAAAAATGGTACCTCTGTGACCGCTGTAGTCAAGTTACTCCTACTTAGATTATGCTATAGGATGCAAATGATCTCAGAAATTATGTCCTACGTCATTAAACTAACTGCCGTCGGTCCACTTTCGAAGCAAGAAATTACGCAAATGGGAATGCGCACCTGTCCATATCGAGTACGATGGAGGTAACGACAAATGTGGCACTCATCGAATGAGTGAAGCTAGAAAATACTACATTCCAAACCTTATTTCTCACACTTCTCTAGGAATTATAAGAGGAGCGAATACACAAAAATAAATGAGAGCATTTAAGGATACTTGAAAAAATAGGACATAAATGCAATGTGCTCACCTTAATAATATTTAGTAGTTTACCGTTTAAGGTAGGATGTGGATTCACACAGGCAACTCGTTACATTTCTATGTCTCGTCTAAAAATGTGAATCCTGGCACCAGAAACTACAAAAAACCATTGTATCGTTTATGATTGAATTAAAAAATACCAACCAAGAAAGCTATGTGAACCCAGGACATGCAATTCCCTCCTTATATATAAAATTCAAATTTATTAAATCGTTTACCTTCTGAACTATAGATTATCCTCATGGTTATGCCTCTCAAACTTGTCTTTAACTCAGTCGGTTTCATGGGCTCCAGTTTTTCATGGGCATGTTTAGCTTTTAAAATTCACTAACTGCAGGAATGGATGCTGTTTTATTTATTTTTACCCCGCTTGTATTTATAAGAGATGTGCTTGCTAAGCTAAATTGGCACCTTTTCGCATTAAAAGGACAGAGCTTGTATAAAATGGGAAAAATTAACACGTAAAATATACACCTGACAGAATAACTATTGACTACCCCAAATAAGTATAATTTTACTTTATTTAAATACATTTATTCATTCATTTGAGCATTAAAGCCATGAAACAGCATCAAAAAAGCTTTCGAGCAGTTTTGAAAGTGAGCAACTAGATAGCAAATAGGTTTACTCGGTTCAAATTTTGGGTGGAACTGGCGGATAATGGAATCAAATCTCGTTAAAAATGCTGGCTGAACACATAGGTAGCAGAGCTTTCGAGGAAATTAAAATACTGCAGAAAGGAAGGAACGAGGGTCCCTGAGAGTGTAACTTTCTCGGGCATTTTGCGAGTTGATTTCTATTTCCGCTCTTGAAACCAATTTTTTTATAGTTGATAACTATGGTGGTTGGGCTTCCTCATGCCGACTAAATGGATCAACTGGAGAAGGAAAGATGCATACTTGGTTATTTGATTAATCTGAACAAGAATCAGTTCTCATTATCAGCAAACTATCGTTCGACTAACTGTCAAAATAATGAACCAAGTCCACAACCAGTCTACTTCCTGATCATAAATATCCTGGACGACTCGAAAACTTACTTTTACATTTTATTGCAATTGGAGAAGCAAGTAACATTCATTTCGTTACAGATTTCCACTGAAGCGCTCCTGCGGTTCTAACTAATGAAATTGAAACGCTCTCCAAAGCAATCACTATTGAAGTTGCACCATATGCACTCGTACGTAGGACACGCTCCCATTATATTCGGCAACGTCGAACACTACATGAAAATTGGCATTTTGAAGAGCTAGTCAACAAGCGGCTTGATTTATTAATAGTAAAACATTCTGACGAGAGGGAAACTCCATACACGTATCGCCCCAGACTCGGGGATGTGATCAGCATTTTTAATTTTTCTCCCCCAATTCTATTGACGCTCACTACCTTCTCCACGACAAGGTTGTCAGTTTTAATTTATTGTGCCTGCAGAAACTTGGTTGTTCGTATTAATATTGGCGCGCTTATAGATTCCAAAACAAAACGTTTTCGTGATATATCGAGTCACTTTTAAATATGCCAAAAATATTCCACAACTGGTTTTTGATCGAGCTTAGGTGTTAGAACATGCTCCTTTTTCTCGAGTCAAATGTGACTCCTATAGAAGTTTTAAGACGATCAGGGGGGGAACTTCGGTTGAGATAACATCGATTGCACCAATCCGTTTGAATGCACATACAGGGTTACGACTGGGTAAGTACATGAAATATAATATTCTATTTTATGATGAAATAAGGATAGGCTTCATGAGGCGTAAAAGATTTCCGTACTATATGAATAAACTTTTGCGTGAGTTCGCTTGTCAGGTGCCTTAATCCATGGCTATCTGGTAGGAACTCTGGAAGGAGGGAAATATTTGGATGGAAAATTTAGTTGACCTGTTTTGCCTTTAATAAAGAAATGAATGAAGTCATTCTTTTTGAGGCATTGACCTTGGACTCCGCCATTTCAATAATTATTGCACCATCTACTTAACTTTTTAAATAATTAAAATTACTATGTGTAGTAAGCAAATGACGATAAAAGATCAGGGCTAGAGAGTAGAAATAAAAATATGTATAATTGAAATTATGGTGTTAATTTTTATAACTGTGAGCTCTCCACACTGATTTTGTGAACGAATGCGATATTTTTACTTTAAGTTTTTTCTCTAAGCCGGACATTAAGGAGCATTTCTAAATCTTGTAAACATTCTAAACTCTTCTGAGAGTCTGGTTCACCCTACAATATACCCTTCTATAACTCTTTCTTGTGCTTTATCACCCTTGATGTAAATAAAAATGCACCTTTTATTCTTCCTTCTTTCCAACATGACTAATGTTTTCCCTGCATTCACTTCTCAAAGCAACACATTTTCTCTCAGTATCTTCAAAAATCGACTTGTTTTCCTCTTGCTCGAATATTCCTTCTCTACTACTATTCTTACCAACATATATTATCATTTATTTGAATTCATCAATATCTGGTTAAAATATTCCGACCCGTCATCATACACTCTTCTCAAAGACATCCATTCCCACTCTCATTCTTTATTTTCATGCACAATGGTTCTGTAGTATACGTAAACTTCTCTAACCATAACAGATTCTATCTATTATTTCCTTATTTGTCTGCTTTTGAGTTCTGATCAACAAATGTCCTCACCTCGCTTTTTAGTCCATCGAAAATGGCCGCCATCAATCATTTTCCATAACGGATATCTTAATGCAAAACATTTAGTTAGTGAACAATTTAAAAAATTCATACAAATAGTGCATAAAAATATTCATCGGTGTTTTATGGGAGAGAATCAATTACTCCAGATGTCCTGAGCCAAAAGCTATTTTGAGTCGACTGATTTCTCTGCTTTTTTCTTTTAGCTTATATTCGTACTAAATACTTAGATTACTCTTTGAAGTTCAATATACTTGAAAACTGACGGCTGGGGAAAACATTAAGCTAAAAACCTTACTATTGAAGCAATAAGAGAATGCCATCCCAAGTCCGTATTCCGGCATATTATAGAAACGGGAAAGTTTTTGTTGCAAATAATTTGTTTTACCGTACCGTAATCAGGTGGAGGGGATCGATGAAATATACACTTTAGACTTTTCACAAGTTATTTAGGATTCTAGCACAAATTGTATTCCATTTCATCTCGAGGAGTGTAATTATTACCTGAGTAGACGTTAATTACCTCGCGAGAGATTCCGAGAATTTCTGTCAATAAACCGAGCATAAGCGCATCATCAGAGAATTTCAGAAATTGATTGAGGCAGAAGAATAGGGATAATTATCTCATCATCACGGCGTATTAATAATGACATCAGTGAATTGATGAAGCGATTACTTAATTAATGACTTCCGACCTGCATAGAATCCTTTCCCCATGAGCTTGGCGACGGTCTCTTCAGAAGTAAAGGCCACTCACTCCGCCTTATCTCCTCATCTACCCCCACCCAATCCCAAAGAGATTCTTGATCTTCTAGCCTCTGTGTGTGTTCTAAACACCCCTGGGACTTCGTGAACCCTTCCGTCCAAGAATATCCCCCTTTCTTTGAGTCGCTAATGACGATCCCCTTCCCTTACCAACCGCTCTCTCTCCCTTTTCTCGTTGGTCCCGCGTCCCTGCGCGCGATATACGCCGCTACAAAGGCAAACGAAGGCAGGCGAGTGGAAAGGAACGAAGAGGTGCCATGGATCGTGATCCCTTTTTGACGCGAGGGTTGAAAAGAGGCGTTGAGCTACTGTTGTCACCAATTGACCATTATTTTCCGTCCTCGAAATCGTTCCTCCCAACCATTCTCGAAGCCACTAATGACTCCTCGGGGACTCTAGGAGCGCCGGGTTGGATCATTCATCGCTCAATTAAACCCGCGGTGACCATTGAATCGCCCTCTTGGCATATGAAGCCGAAGCCGCGGATGCCCTCTCGCCATCCACGCCCCCGAATCTCGCGGAATTGAACGGCCGCGAAGGTGTTTTCTTCCCGCCTCATTACTCTTATTTCGTCGACAGTGCACTCCGGCTCCCATGAGGTTTTGAATTGCTGCAAGGATGTTTGCCATTTTTTAGTGGGTTGTCCACATTAGGGTGAAGAAGAGGGAATAGAATTGTTTATCGAAAGAACATAATTGAGACTTGTATTCAGGAAATATTGGCAATCAATAAATGCCACGTTGAATCAATTCTTGAAACTACGTCAATTAGAAGTCATCAGTAACGAGAACCTTTGGATGGCAATATTTATTGCAACACCTATTTACCTTTTCTCACAAAAAACATTTTTCCGAGAAAGCTTTATGCAACCTAGAAGACTGTTTTAAGATTGTGAACTCCTTCATAGATTTTATTCACTTAGGCTGATATAATTTGGCGATTTTTAAAGAACCTACTTTCCTTCTACGACGGCCTTTTCCATTAAAAACCTAGCCGCTATGAAATTTTAAAATTGCTTAAAATTAATTTCAGTTAACATTTAAATCTTTTCTGTAAACTTGCATTTTTAAATGCTGTTTTTTTCAGAAAGAACAAATCACTTTGGTCATAACTTATTATTTTGCTTTTATACGGAGAATCATAACTATTTTATAATATTTACGAAATTTTTAGTCGATTTATAATTTTAACTTGATGAATGCGGGTATCAAATTTCAACATTTAAAAAAAAATCTGTTTTATTTACCGTAGAAAAATTGTGTTGGGACTTAAGCTATCGTTATTTCTTATATATTATACACATATATCCTTTATTTTTTTCAACTGAGTTCAGTAAAGTCAAAATAGCTTGTTTTTAAGTGATATCATTAAATTATCGCACAATGAATCTAAGGTTGACTCTCCCTATTCATCCCTAAAACAAATTTCTTCCTTTGAAAACGTTCAGGTCATTATTAATTAGTTGTAACAATAAACAATAGGGATTAGAATTTGCAAGGAATTGAATTACAAGAGCTGCACATTATTAAATGTGAGAAGTTTTCTACGCCAGCGGTAACAGAAATGAGTGTGTTTGAAAATGGCAATCCATGATATGATGGTGTACATCATATCGGGTCTTAAGTGCGAAAAACATATTTAACTTATATGCATTAGCACTTGAAAAATATTAATCGAACGAGTAGTTTGACACCATCATGTTGAAAATATAAACTGGATATGCCATTGTGTGACATGAATCTTCATCGAATTTGCTTTGAGCCTTTTGAATTCATACGTAAAAATATTGATGCAAGATTAAAAGAACAGAGGCAATATCCCACAAAACGTTTTGAGCGAATACGAGTACAAGTGTTGCCGAATTACTACAATATATTGGATCGGCAACCACCAAAAGCACGGCGAATCAATGCAAGAGTTAACTAGTCATAAACGCATCGGTCATACAGTTTTAGCTGTGAATTTCTGCATAAGTCAAAGCACCACATTTCACCATCAAATGAGGAATATGCAAAAATAGCCTAAGCATATGATGAAATATTCTGGGATTATTTTTTATCCCTCAGATTCCACCACTATGACGAAAACGGAATGAAATACAAACACATCCCCCTTTCACAGACTTGGTACGTTCACACCACTTTTCGTGATTTGATACTCATCCTTATGGTGACATGCAGAGAAATGATGAGGAAATGAATGTAATTTGAGAGTCTATAATTAATACATAATTTAAAATCGTCTTTTTTAATGGCACTGCATGGCATACGTACATAAATACGTGCGTAATACGAGATGAACGTTTTTACACGTGCATAAACATACCATTTCTAAACGTTTTTGTCGCTGATTTTGTGCATGTGTGAAAAATTTAGAAATTATTCTCCTAGGTGTATTAAACATCTAAGAATATTATTATTTTTATTAAAACTAAATCCAAAGTACTTAGGTTAAATATTTTATGGTATATCCTATAATAATATAACATGACGGCTAATGACGGTGTTTAATTACAACACATACAAACACAGAGATCAGTCAGATCAAAAATTTGTCTTTTGAATTCCTTTACAAACCATAATAGTGGAACTGTCTAAACTGTTTGAATAATGCTTAAGGCGCTTGAGCCACAATCAAATGATATAAATTCATGGCCTGCACAAATAATTTCTCCGCAGCAAAGCTCAACACATAACTGAAATAATTCATATGTTTTGCTGGCAATACATAATTACCCATGAAAGAAAAAACATGCTTATTGATTTAATATAATAGGACGGGATGATGAATGTTAATAGCCACGTGCTCTGGAAACAAATAAATTATTCCATGGAATTGATTAGGCAATATCACATCTAAAATTATGCCAAATTGCATTGATGTCGCGCATAAAATCATTATTATTCGTTAAAGCTTTCAAAAATTCTATTTGCATTGTTTTATTGCCACTATTTCATAGTTTGCATTCATATTTTTGAGCGGAAACTCAGGCAATCGAGTTTGGTGATAACTTCTGATTTCATGTTTTTCCTTTTTCTCTTTAAGTTTATGAAATAGGCGATAATGATATTTATACTTTTTTATGATACACCACATGGTATTAATGATATTGTTGCTAAAGAGTTCATGACTTACTTCATCTACAAACAAGTTTCCTATCATGCTGATTATTTAAGATAACTGGAGTAACATTCAAATATACCCTATCTTTTGTAAGCTGTATTTGTCTGTTTCCCAAACCACTCTTTCTCTCAGTAGTTACCTACATTTTCAACATTAAATTCAAATATTTTCGAGAAAACTTAAGCAAATACGTCCTATATGAAAAGAAGGAGAGTACTCTTAAAACGTGCGACTCCATCATTACAAGAACGGTTTCACTGGTCAACTCTGATGTCTTGTTTGATGACTTCTCGATTTTTTATTTTGGTGAATATTTTTCCGCCATTGATCAGCGAAAATTTATTTTTAGTCATTGATCGCAAATTATACATTGATTGGGACCATAAATGCACCATAAAGAATTATTTATATATGCTAACTATTTACTGCATCATAAAATTCACGTTTTTTGCCCATTGGCCATAATTAGCGGAATTTAATGTGGCGTAAATGCTATTATATTGTAGCCGTATTTAATTTCATCATGGATCACTGCGTCATCTTTCTACTTCACTAGGGACATAAAATTAACGGCCTTGATCCACTTGACCCATTTAGACGGTTGAAAAGCTTCCCCATGTCATTTTCTCACAGTCATTATTTCTGATTTATGTGACAGGCATTTGCTTGATCATTGAAATCAAAGTTAGTAAAATAAAACGACCGAATATATTCTGCCGACCAGAGATGTTTCTTTATTAAGCTTGTTTTTTATCTTGAAAAAGTTAAAAAAAAATATATCAAACTTATGCGTGGAAATAATATGTGCTTACGAGTTTAACCAATTCCGTGCTTCGGTGAATCCCAAAAATCAAAAGTTTAATAAAGTCAGCGAAGCGACGCTTTGAAATTAATTAGACAATTATCATATCCCCGAAATACTTTACATTTGCATTGTGGGTGACGAATTTCATGGTGACACAACTAATTTGAAATAATTAAAATCAATGGGTTTTTCGATAAGAGATCGAGAATCCGCCATCCACAGATCCTTGCTCGTAAATAGCAAACGGTGGAAAATTAGGCGGGGATGTCATTACGTCCGTGTCTGATCTCTTAAAAAAATCTGCATTTTACTGCTTTCAAAGGGAAAGATCGAATTGATACCCTCCACGATGTACAATTTTCGAATGAACGAAATTTCGGCACAATTAATAGGAAGGATGAAAAGTAGGCTTCGGTGAGGATGCAAATTATTTTTGAAGCCGAGAATAGTGAAATCGATGAAACTGATTTATTTTCACTGGAAAGAATGATGATTTGGATCAAAAGTAAATTAATCGAGATACGAAATGCCCGCGTCGATTTGAATTTTTTCATTTTACGTTCAATTTGGTCATTTATTTTTGAATACAGATTAGGAAATTTGGAATGGCCATTTTAAGTTGTGAATATATCGCTCATAAATTCAGCTTTTATTTAAATGCAGAGTGGAAATTATTTTTTCTTCATTTTCACGGAAAAAATACAAGCCACACAGATACCCAACCACTTTCACCCTACGAGTATTTCTCTCTCCGATCGTTTTTGTAAAAAAACAGCGAAATAGGAGATGTTTGAACTAGTATCTAGCGAAAATTTTATACTTTTTGAGTGAAAAAACAAGGATTGGTTTACAATTATGTTGTCGCACATGAAAAAAGCATATTCTATTGGATGAAGATTTTAAGCTCCTTCCACATCATATTTAAATGCGAATGCAGCGTATCTAATGCAATAATTGACATGCAAACTTCAACACAAGAAATATTAGGTGCTGGAACATTTTCACCATCGAGTCAAATTCTTTATGGTGTGCTTTCTGTGTAAAACTTCCCGCGGTAGTGCGTGTAAACTACGTCCCAGTATAAAACGCCCCAGTAAATATAAAAATGTACGACTCGTAGACTCAAAACAATGATATAGCACATTTGTTTTCGATCAAAAGATTACAACGTATTCAAATAAAGAAATAATTTCAGTGTTGTAAAGGAATTCCTTAATTGATCATTAATTTAAGATTTAATGTTAATGCTTGAACACTAGTCTTATTAACATTGAAAGGTACTGAGAAAATATAATAATGTATAATTTTCAAGAATGTGTTTACATTTTTTGTAATTATAATTTTATATATTTGACGGATTATGTTAGTTATAATAAGAAGGGAAAAATTATCACGGCATGAAATTCATTTATATATAATATATCATAATTTGCGGGTCGCTGTAGTCCAGGTAGACGCTCTACCAAGGGTAGACTTGGACTACCGACCGTAGGGTCCCGGGTACGTTTCCCGCGCAAAGCACTCTGGGAAACTACAGCTCCACCCAAGCTACGCAATTTTTGGGTACTAAATCTTCCTGGGAAACCATAACCGGCACAGGGAAAGGAACTGGCTCCCCTACCCTGATGTGTGAATATTCACACGCCGTCGGGCTTAGTACTGGGTAAACTCTGCTATCATCTACTAAACCGACCATTGGGTTGATTACTGTGTTTATATTTTTTTACACCTTAATTTGTAGTAAATAATATTCAGAGGTGAATACAATGAGCATTTATGTGGACAAATGATCATTTAGAATGAGTGACCCGGGCTGAATTCATGTTTCTTTGAAGAATGTATGAACATATTAAGTGGGTTTTTATTGATTGAATTGATTAAATCTGAGAATCATAAACTCATGCATCCCCAACATTCATTTGAAAGAGGTTTATAATTATTCGTAGTAACGCATTTTAAGGTAAAAATGACGCCGACTCTTGAATGAATCGGAGAGAAATGGGGAATGATCTGAACTATAGATTCATGGTGTCGATGGCTATGCATAACTAAATAAAATGTGTATTTTCTCTGCTATATCTTAAGCGCTATCTTCGTTCTCGCCAACACCTAGGCTGTTCCCGTACAAAAATCTTGTAAATTTATACAAGGTGTCGTACTCTTTTGCTTCCTATCCGCAATTCGTAAGCCCTATGGGAACTTGATACGTCTGGTTTGGCTCGTAACCAAATTCCTCGGTTCCGACACCTTCACAACGCTGTTTCTCGAGGCGGGATCCGAACCCTCGACCTTTGCCTTAGCTGGGGGAACTCGTAGCTCAACAGGCTAATCCCTTCGGCCTGTTTAAACCACTAAATCACAATCGCGATACCCAGCCCAAGGGCGGATTTAACCCTCCACCTTTGTTGTTTGTGTTGCCGAGCAGGAACACATTGGAATAGTCTGACCCCACGGGCTCCTTGCTCCTATTGATTTTGCTTTCTCAAAAATTGAAATGCTAGTGGGGCCACCAAAAATTTCTCTTGCTTCTTAACGATTTTCTGTTTCATCCTCAGGGTGAACTGCTTTATAAATAAAATAAAACTTGAGATGAAAGGGGTTATTTTTGGCTTATTTATTATCACTTTTTGTTATTCAAATATGACCACGCCCTCACGTTTCACTTACAGATGAATCTCATAGAGTTCTCAAAGAGATCATTAGTTTTCCTGCCCTATGCATATTAGAAAGATTTCCAGAGTGTCCCTTCAAACACTTCTTCAACCTTTTGAATTCCGCCTAATCCTTCGTGATATAATGCAAGACACCAAGTGGCCCCGTGACAAAGATTTTTAGGGCTTTGACTTTTTTTAACGTAACTGTGAGATGTAATCCAATATTTTATAATACCTTGGCAAACATGGACCACTTATGACAATATTTCTCAAAATGGTATTGAATGACACTCGGGTAATGTTGCCCCCACGCACTTTACTATCAACAACAAGGAAACCGTTATTTTTAACTGTATGAGCGATCACCTTTTCCGCGAATTTATTTTGGTGTTCTCATTTAACCAGTGGATGTCATTGGTTTACAATTAAATCCATGGAAATTGAATGAATGTGTTTTCATTAAAGCATTAGTCTAGCTTGTCATCTTCGTCCATAGCAAGGCTCAAACTGTATTCAATCACAATGTAGCATAAAACTTATGCCTATAAATTTTATGAGAATTCTGATTGGAAATATTTGAACTCGTTGAAATGCATACCTAAAAATATCCTCTGCTGGATCCTTACTAAATACCGATTACTTAAACAATAAAAAAATAACACCTTTAAATTATATTTTTATTGCTGTAGCCCAAACTACACCTAACGAATCATTATATACTTATGGTGGACTAGAATATTTCCCGATATGTTGGACTAAAAATTAGATTAACGCAAAATTTAAATAACCTTAAAATTTGTTGTCTCTTAAACGTGGCGAAATTGGTTGACCGCGAAGATATTCAATGAGAAACACAGCTGTACAGCAGAAGATGTCACTACGGCCAATTGAGCTCAAATGCTAAATATAATACAGCAGTTTAGTGTAGAGAAACCGAGGAAATATATCAGATTGTTTCCTTCAGTTAATCTTCATTTGGTTGATTGGGAGAAAAAGATAATGGAGAATATTCCTCCATATAAATAGATTGATTGATCTTCGTAAAAATTCTTCAGAGAGCAATGACATTTGAAAATTGAATTACAACAAAAGTGAGCAAATAGAATGTATATTCAACGTATATAAGCTTAGAATGAAGTGCGCAACAAAGTTTGCATTTTCCCGTTTTGTTAAATACATAAGCTATAACTGCCAAGGTGTAGTTAGTTTGTAAATATTTTTTCACTCGTTTGACTAACCCCTGCGACTTTTTTGGGCTAGAATTGGATTATAAAAAATAAGCATTAAATTATTTCCATGACATATACATTTTTTTATTCGAGTCTTTCATTTGGCATACAGAACTTAGAGCTTTAACAAAAAATTCCTTTATCAAGGCATTCTTAATAATTTCAATTCTATACAAGCTCACTTTTAAGAGCTAATTTTTGCTGTAAATTTGGCAAAAAGTAAACGGAGTAAAAAAGTTTAAAAGGAAGTCTGGCGGGAATTAAAATTGCTAAACCGAGATGGAAAAAAGTTTAAATTAGATTCCTTTTTCATTGTGCTTGCATCTGAGGCTCCTTAATAAACCACCGAATGAAGGGATAGAAAAGACCACGAGAAGACAAATAGACTTAATAAAACTTTTGAAAGGTCGAAAGAAAAGTCGTGGTGAAACTACCATTGAATGTGAGATGAATACCTCCTATACGAGGTGAATTTAAATTCCGGTGTTCTTTCTTTAAATGCGTAAAGAAAATTTCTATATTTGACCAAAGAAAAATTCGCTATCTTATTTGAAGTTCTAGGTAAGAGAAAAATTACGACGGTAATATAAATAGATTATTTTCAGCAAAATGATGGAATTTACACCATGTACATAAAAAATATATTTATTGAATTTTAAGTCTACTCTTAAAAGAGCACTTCCATTTTCAGGCTGTTAATGTTCAGTGAGGAACATGTTATCGAGACAGTAAAAAGTATATTTTTCCAATTTATCCTTTTCATTAGTATAGCAACAGGAATTCCACATAAATTGGGTCGAGCTATGTGCTTAGATCTTAACAGTTCTTCTAGTTAGCACTCATTAAGTATCAACATGTTACTTCATTGTGGGAGATTATGCAGAGAGTAAGATGAAAGCAAAATAACATGTAAAAATTTGTGTTCTCTTTTTAATAGAATTCTTTTTATTAATACTTTTAAATAATGACACCATCCTTTAAGTTAAGTATAAATTAAAAATTGTGGAAATAAATGAAAATTACTAAAAGAAAGTTTCTAAACTAAAAGAAGACGGCTTTCTTAAGGAAGATGACTTCTATGCTTCGTTAGCATGATTTAATAATAGAATTAAAGACATTATCTGATTCATATTTATTTTCCATTAGATTAAATCTCATGGGATTGTCTTACTCTGCACATTTTGAAGGTTTCCACTTGAGTAATCTCTTAGATGATGAACTGTATTTAAATCACTAAAATAAGATGAAACATTAAAAGAGTGGTATATACAGAAATACCAACGGTAAGCCAAAACCGACAAGAAATTTGGATGGCACGGATACGACCTTTGGACAAGAAAGGGAGATAGTGCAATTAGATAGCATTAACAAAGAACATCATGGTGCACAGAGCTGACTCACCTAACGATGGATGTTACTGGATAAGGCTGTGTGTCATGAAATAATGTAAAATGTGAAATATGATGACCCAAATACTTACCAACTGAATAAAGGTTGGTTTGGCCACGGGTTATAGGATATTACCAATACACTCGAAGACAAGTTGATAAAAATTTTCCAAGTGGCAACAAAGGTGAATATTTCAATAGATGACTGAAAATATTATAAATAGAAACGATTTCACTGATGGATTCAAAAATATTCTAGCAATAAATGACTCTAATATAAATCGTTATAAATCGCTGGATGTAAAACCAATAGGCTCGACCCCATTTAATTTTCACTTAAAAGAAAAGTATTTATCGTTGCCTCATGTACGATTATTAAAGAAAATAATTTTAAAGAATATTGAACTCTTGCCCCTTTTCTATTGCTGAAGAGAGTGGTTCGTCGGTTAGACAAGTGAAAATAAAAGCGTCCGTTTCAATCGCACGTATAGCGTAGCCTACGGTTAGCCCCGCAGCCAGTTATGCAAGACTTATCTTTTCGATTTAATGGATCCCGGTGCGAGCATGTTTGATATTTCCTCTCCAAAGGCAAATAAGTAGAACGGATATAACCCTCAGGGTACCGCAGCTTCGAATCCATCTCTTTCACAGTCAGGGCAGAGTTAGGATCGAATTCTTTCAGAACACGGACGGATATCATTTTCCAGGGCTGGGGTAAAAATGTCAATTTCTTGGAGGGGAAGTCGCGTGTCGAAACATCTGTCAATACTTCACTAGTGAGAGCTGAAAACGTTTGCCTTTCATTCGGCAGCGTGCGTCATATTCGTTCATATCCGAGCGGGGTCGGGTGAGGTTCGACCGGGAATTGTCGATCTTCCATGAGGTATTCCCATTTCAATTGTCTTACCCCGCTCAAGTTTACGAGGGCGCATCACGAACCTTTTGTTGTTTTTTTCGATTGTTTTTAAGAGATGAGGGCATCTAACGTTGGGTTAAAGGGCGAATCCCACACGACCTGGATGGTCGATATTATCGGAGCGAGGAGCTATTGTTCTGTCAATATTCAGTCGCTTAATGCTAGTGAAAAAAGGGAAATGATACTAGAAGGGAAATGATACCAGAAAAGAGAGAGTGAAGAAAGGATTTCGGAGCGTTCGAGTTTTAATGAGACCCAAATATCTGGAGTTTCACTGTATTTCGGAGATAATTGTTATTATATAAACCACGTTGCAATTACGCAATTGCCACTGGTGGCAACGGTCAAGTCTGATCAACATTCATCCTAACAATGTACATAAATATATGCACCAAAAGAACATATATGAAACAAAATACTCTTATATACAATGACACTTTAAGATTACTAACCGATCCTTTAACATAAAATAAGGGTTAGGTACACAATACCTACAATCACATATCAATGAAGTTTATCACCCAGTGGCTGCTTTACAATTATTTTTAAAACTCCTAAAATTGGAGGATGGAAAGGGCTCAAACAAACCTCCAGGGAGCTGCTTCCATTCCAAAATAGTTCCGTTTAAAAAATAGTATTTCTTCTTATTTGTTTTTTTTGCGTTATTTATTTTATTTTAAAACTGTGGTCGTTTTTTCCCTTAAAGTTTGATTTTTCTATCCCTTTCCATAACTTTTCCCTCGCTTCGTCATATTTAACAATTCTATACATCTCACCTAAACTACCCCTTTTTCTTCTATTTTTCAAACGCTTCCATTTCAGCATATCCAACATTTCCATAACACTATCTGTTATTTTGTACCTTCCGAGTACATATCTTGCTACCTTGCTGAGATTTTCTTTGGTAACTCTCAGAGAAATGTTTTGATACTTGCATCCTTTTATCCTGATCAACATTAATATCTACTCACATAGTTTTACAAATATTTTGATGACTTATACTTCAAATGAATGAATAATTATTAGTCCTTGATGTATTCAATCTAAAAT
Source organism: Hetaerina titia (assembly GCA_037158775.1). Lineage (NCBI taxonomy): Eukaryota > Metazoa > Arthropoda > Insecta > Odonata > Calopterygidae > Hetaerina > Hetaerina titia. The sequence goes on along the minus strand of CM073775.1, from coordinate 74,013,155 downwards.
CATATTCATCCCAGCTAATGTTAAAATTGTACAGCTAAATTTGCCCAAAAATCACTTCAACCTTATCTAAATACAGATTTAAAAACTGTTTCTTGGATTTAAACATAAATCTTATGTTCAACTAAATAAGCACTTTTATGATTTAGAATTAATATCTAACAATGTTGATAATCAGTTTTTAAATGATGGTGGTGTAGATGTTCAAGCAAAGTTATATGAGTATAGTTAGAAGCAATTCCAATACGAGGAAAACCGTTCGAGAAGATATTAACTTGTGGAAAATAATTCTAGAAATGTATTTAAATTTAGTTAAATTTTAGGAGGCATTATATTTTTTGCGACTAATATTTACTGAAAGTATTGCCTTAACCAATAAGCACATCTTCACATAATGGTTTTGAAGTTCTAAAAAAGATTCGAGTTGAAAGGAGCAGTGCTCATTGTAATTTAACCGTTTAATTAAGTGTTGGCGAAATTGAATTGCCTACAGTTATCAGCATTGTACAAACAATACATTCATGGAATGAATGGTAATAGTTGAAAGAATGCTAATGAAATGAAAATTAACCCGGATACAGGTGATTTCCGATTATAGTTAATTCAGATTTCACTTTTCTGTTCAGGAAATATTTACTAATGTTATCGTCTTATTCTCGGGTGGTAACAATAACTATTAAATTAATCAGTTACTGAAAAATGGGCGAACTGAAAAATAATAATGAAGTTATGAGTAGTGAGAGTTCAAGAGTGAGGTATGTTTGTGCTTACCCTGTTACTAATTGGTAATTACGACTGAGGACATTAGATCTATGATTCACATTTCTGTTGAATAATATTGCCTAAGTTCATTGAGTAATAGCGAATTTATAAAATATGGCATCTGTATTTTGCTAATTGAAAATAATATGATGATGATTTTAATTTTTATTTAAGTATTTCAAATATCGAAATAATACTCGAGACTTATTTATGCAGTTTTTAAATAAGGGGATAATAAAATTGCAGTCTCTCAAAAACGTGGATTGTTGGATTACAGCACGAATACAATTGGAATCTCAATCCATGGGTTGTCAAAACCTAGGAGAACAGAAAACGACAGCGAGACACTTTTCAAATTTTCATATCTAGACATAAGAACTCATATCTATGCCAAACAACATTCACATGGACATTTGATTTCTTTAAATCTGTTTACTAGCTAAAACGTCGTGTGCTTTAAATGTTTTGAATTACATTATTGTTTATAGTTCACTTAACAGAACATTAATAGCCGTCATTACCAAGGTTTGTTAAATTTTGCGAGAAAATTATTATCACAAATCACTATCACAATAAATTAGTAAATAAGTGCATATATAGTTTTAAAAATATACAAATCTTATGCTACTCATTTGTACATTGAATTGTTTTCTAAATGGAGATAAAAGAGTTTCGCAATTATCAGTGCACACTGTGAATCTTAATGGACATTCTCCCATAATTCCTATAATTCAAATGAAATTACTCTGCAAATAGTTATCATATTGAATATACTTTTAATTGAATAGTGATAATGCTATATTGAAATTAAAAGCCTTCCCGTTAGGATAAATGGATTGGAGTGGATGGTCATTTGAGTGCTTCGTTAATGATGATGCAATATTTCAGGTAGATGAGAGATTTGTGACACTCATTGCGGCAGATTTTGTTTGCAGTCTATGCATCAGCTGTTCATGTCGATTAGAATATTGATGATCACAAGTTGTATAAATAAACAAATAAATAATTATAAACATGGTCTTATGAAATGAAATAGTTTAATTTTCAACCACAAAACTAAATTTCATTAAGATTCCCCTCAATTTATGGCATTGGTACAGCACGGTAGGATATTACTTGCAATGCTTTTAAGGTATTACTAAAAAATTAGTTGACCAAACCCGAAGAAAAATAACATTTTCTCTTCAAATTAAAATAGCCGAGCATATTGTTCAGAATTATATAATAGTAGGGAAAATATTTTACTATAATAAGTATATTAAAACAGAAAGAAGCGTGTTGAGGAACGCTGAGAGAATGATTCCGTATGCGCCATTTCAGATAAAAGTTAGGTTACTTACTATCATATAACATTCGAAATTTATTCACTGTTTCTATCCATGTTCGTCAAACTGAAATGATTTGTATTAAATTATCAATTAAAATACACTCTTCCATGGATGAAATTTTATCTTAATACAAAATAACCAAAAACGAAAAGTTGACGACTTACAATTAATGACCGAATACCTCTATATGAATAATACATGATCCTAATGCAAAAAAATAATTACGAACCTTTATCCCGAAGGGTTAAGTTTTTCCATACCTTTTTCAATTGATTACAAATAACTGACTAACTAAAGTATATTTCCTGACAAAAGCTGAACGCGTATTTAATTATCTGTAAAAAAATTACCTTATAATAGTTTTTTTTTGCATTTTAGCCAAATTTTATGCCATTTAAAAGCCATTTAGCCGATTAGCCAATTAAATGTAAACCAAAATATGTCACTATCAAGGAATAAGAATATTTTCTTATTTGGTTTAATTAACTGGGTTTATTTGGTTTGGTTTTGATTAATTATTCAGTATTTTAAGTGCCTCTGAGATTGTCCATGAATGCCGCATTTATCATAAATCACAGGCAGAGAAGGTTATATGAACCCCAAAAAACTATTTTATCCCAGCTTTGAAATAATCATGAATTAACGGTCTCTTGGAATATTTTATGGTCAACGCAATTGTTTTTTAGAAATAAATGAAAATTTGTCTGCTATAAAAACTTGATTAGTATTTGTTGTCATACAAGATAAATTTTCCATAATGGATTTATCATCACCTAATTTCTTGGAAAGCAAGTTGAAAACAAATATGAAACCATTTTCGAAACTACATTACTCCATTTGAATTCCTCCTGATATAGGCTGGGGTAAGGTGTAATTGAGGTCCTCACTAAGATTGTCCTTTTTATTTCCTGCAGGCCCCCTCCTCTAAGGAGTCTTCGCTTCGATGCTGGCCACTTGTCCTCGCTGGCATCACACGGCAGACGTGTTTGAGGCCGGCCGCCTCGGTGGCGCCGTCGGCGACAGCGCTGGCGTCGCGGCGTCGACCGCCACCGCACGATGACTCCGGACGTGCCGCGGCGCCAAATAGCTGCGGGCCGGTCGGGCCGCGTGGCTCGGGCCCAACTTGGGCCCCCACCACCCAAGCAGTCGGCGCACGACGCCGGCTAACATGGCGACCGACGCGACGCGGATACGAGCGTGTGGACGAAGCCCTCAGCGAGGCCGCTGCACGACGCGGCTGCCGACGGAATCGCCGTCGCAGGGAAGGCCTTCGCTCCACCGCCGGCATCCCACGACCTCCCACTCATTCACCGGTGGTGGAAGTGGAACAGGAAGTGGAGGAAGTGGTGGAGGACGCGGCGGTTCGGGTCGGGCACTGGTCGCCCGCCTCCTCGTCGTCCTCCTGCTGGCCTCTGGGGGCCTCGTCGCCTTCGCCGCACCCGACTGGACGGATTGCCCCGCCAGCTGTCGTTGCAAGTGGATCTCCGGGAAGAAGACCGCCCTTTGTAGGGAGGCCGGGTTCACCGCCGTCCCCGCGACCCTCAACGCCGACATCCAGGTTCTCGACTTGGCGGGCAACGACGTTCCGATCCTCCCGCGGGACGCGTTTCGCTCGGTGGGACTCCTCAACTTGCAGCGCGTGTTCGCACGAGGTGCGGGCATTCGAGAGGTGCACAGAGACGCATTCAGGGACCTTACCATTCTCGTCGAAGTGGACCTGTCGGAAAACAGGATCACTACTCTCCATCCGGAAACCTTCTCCGGCAACGACCGCCTTCGGGTGTTGACCCTGAACGGGAATCCTATCACGGAACTTCAGCGGATACAATTCCCCTCTTTACCTCACCTTAGGACGTTAGAAATGAAGCATTGTCATCTAGAGAATGTCCACCGGGACGCGTTTGTCAACCTCGTCGCCTTAGAGACATTGAACCTGGCCAACAACAGGCTGAAAAGACTATCGGAGGCGGTTTTCTTGTCTTGTAAGAGGTTGAAGACTCTCGCTTTGGATGGTAATCCGTGGAGGTGCGATTGCCAGTTAAGAGAGTTTCGGTCCTGGCTATTATCGAGCAAATTATATTCCTTTCCTTTGATCTGTGTGGAACCAGAGAGACTAGCGAACCACCCTTGGGAAGATGCAAGGGCAATGGACTTTGCGTGTTCCCCACAAGTATCACTGAGTGAGAGTATGGTTCAGGGGGAGGTTGGTGGTAACGCCACCTTAGGGTGCTATGTGAGAGGAGATCCTGAACCGGAAGTGAGATGGCTCTTCGGAGGCAAAACCTTACCTCCGTGGGCTCCCTTCAACGATTCGACGGATCCCGAGGATGTAGACATAGTGGCCGACCAAGTGCTCTTAGTGGAGGAAGAGACAGGGCTGGAGAAGTGGACCAACTTGACCATTTCCAACTTGACGGAAACGGATGCGGGTGACTACGCTTGTGTCGCATTTAATTCGGGAGGAATCGCTTCAGCAAACGTTTCTCTCTTGCTCCCTGAAGTGGTGGTTGCAACGACGTTAAGCAAAGCTGAATCGTGGCTTGTCTGGGCGGGGATTTTGGCAGGAGCTTCTGCTGCAGGTTTGGGCGCTCTAAGTGGGGCGATAGTGTGCGCCTGTCTCTGTGGCCGCCGGACCGTCCTAAGGCGAAGGAGTGGGAGCGGTGGGGGTAAAAGGAAGCGAAAAGGTGGACAGATTTTGACGGGTAGTTCCAGTTTGACGGAGCAGGAGAAGAAGCTTCTGGATGCCAGTAGCGCAGAAAGGGCTTCGGCTGGTGCAAGCTTCGATGCGACGTCTCAGACCGAGATGGAACTGCTGGATGTTAGTCGTGACATGTCTACCTGCGAGCTGGTTGATCCTCAGCACATCATATTGCCTGTGGCACAACAGCAGCCACCGACTGTACCGAGTACTGCGCACCAACACCAACAACAACAACATCAGCAGCATATGCAGCAGCAAGTCCAGCAGCAGACCTTGAGCCGGCATCAACAACATGTTCCTCAGGGTCCACCTCCACTTCATATAACTATTGAATCTCACCATGGTGGACCAGCGGTTGTGGAATCACCGATACCACATCCTGCCGCGACGGCAACGTCCGGTCACTTCCCTGGTCACATAAGCGGGCCGTTCCCTTCGAGAGGTGGACCTACATTAGCTCCTCCACCGGAATTTTCCTCCGGTCTACCAACAGGAGCCTTTGGTAACATATTCATCTCAGTTTCTGTCAGCCAAGAAGCCGAAGACCCAAACTCAGCAGCGCAGAGGTACCCTGACTTACTGGACATCCCGAGGAGAAGTAAGAAAGGTTCAACTACAGGTGGCGTTCCAGGTATTACCGGACCTGGCGGCAGCCAGCTGGAACCACAACAGGGGAAAGCTGGGGGTCCTGGACCAGCAGCTGTGAGCGTGGCCACTTCAACGACAAACGAGGGTTATCCATGCCATGCGCCTTTCTACCACCAAGACCTTCACTGCACAATGCCTTCGTCACACTCCAAACATGGTTACGGCAGACAATACCCTATACCTGCCCCTATTCAATACGCTGGTGACGATCAATTTCAAGAAGCCCCGTGCGGAGACGTATCCGAAAGCAGAGGGCCTTCAGTGTTCGCCACACTGCCGAGGAGACAAAGGTCTAAAGCGCCAATGGGCGTGCTGGAAGCCGGTGTTTCGGCTGCTGTGGTGGACACCGGTCCCATCGTGAGAGTCGGCCCGCACTATGACAACATGGGCCCAAGGGTGACAGCAGACGGGAGCTCCAAGCTCTCTCTTCCGGAAGGAACAATGTCCGAGGAGGACGACGACGAGGGTGGGGGTGGAAGGACCCTGGAAGGCGAGGAGCAGGACTCGGGGAGGACGTCCGGAGGAGATTCCGTGATGATGGAAATCCCCACTCCACCACCACCTCCTCTAGTCAGCAACCTGCCGGCAGAATTCGTGTCGCTCTGAAGAGTTTCAATGGATTTCACTCACGGTGTAAGAGCTCGCCCCTACTGATGAGGAGAAGTTCCCTCCCCTCCCCACTTCCTTCCACCCACCGGAGAGCTGCAAAGAAGTCTCCGAGCGTCGAGTTCGCCGCCGGAACTTCGTGAGTCTCACTTTTATCGCTTCGGCAGCTAATGTCGCGAAAGTAACGAATGGGCGTGGTTTTACCTTGTATGTCGAGAACGAAAAGAGAGGTCGGCTCATTTTTGATCGGCTTACTTGTTTTGTAAAGATGAGGAATATGAGAAAATGGAAAAATGCAACCTGTTAAAGTTCTTTGTTTGTAATGTCTCTCGCGTTGGAAAATTATTAGCGTCTGAAGAGATGACGCCGGGTGGTTGTTCTTGGGAGGAATTTCATTTAAAGAGCAGCACTAAGTGATCAGTGTGGCAAGTGAGGTGATAAGTGTGTGAATGTGAGGATGATTGTGGAAGTGATTTCCCTGAGCGGGGTTGACGCTTTGCTAGTTGAAAGGGAGTAAGGGTGTGTTTCTCTAACAGTTAAAAAGTTCTCCTCTGCTTATCGGATTAAAGGAAAAGGTTCGATTGACCTAGAAGGGTCGGATCAAGGAAGAGAGTCGTCGGCTATCTTTTGTGTAAATGGAGGATCCTCAAAAGTTTTTTTTGAGGCCACAGAGGTTAGGTCAGTGCTGCCAACGAAAGAAAAGTTCTATTAGATAAATGGTGGAAGAGAGATGTATCGTTGAGGTTCTGGAAAGAGAGAGGTGATAGAATTGAAAAGGTGAATTTTTAATTTTTTCAGATTAGCGACACTGGCAAAAAAAAACTCTCATCGAAAAATCAAACCCATTTGAAATATCTTCATGTAAATACTGCTAAATTCATGGTGTTGTAAAAAAGCATCCTTCATGTTCCAACTTGAATTTTTCTCCTGGCTCCTAGATTCTTTTTGCCTCCGTGATTTTGAGAATTTTTGTAATAAGATATTAAAATCTGGGACTCTTAACCCAAATGAGAGTATCGTGTAAGTGAGAATAGTAACTTGAGAGATAGACCGTCGTGGCTATGGGAGCAATTCAAACCTCCTCGGACTATTTTGGTAGCGAATCAAAAGAGTGATGGAATGAAAGCGTTGTAAGAATTTTAAACAAAAAAATAAAACTAAATTATTTACAAGAACCTCGATCAATTGTATGTGATTTCCAAGGAAGGTACCAGTGATACACTTTGTGAATTTTCGTGTGAATGTGGAAATTTCGAGAGAATGTTCGTTGAATGAACGAGTTTAGATTTTTAACGGCTTAACAGGATGAGTAAATTTCCTAAAAAAATGGGCTCTGAGTGATTGTGAGCAGACCCGAGAACGTCATCGGTGAACAAAAATACTGGCGGGTATGCACAGGTCTCCAGCATTGAAATCTTTTATTGGACGATTTCAGAAAGATTTTGTGTGAGGGGTTTACTTTGGAAGTACATGAAATAATATTGGATGATTTGAAAACCTGAATTAAACACCGGATAAATAAATCCACGTACCCATATTTTATGTCTTTAAACGGAATTTGGAGACTAAGAACAGATTTTATTTACACGTGATCAATGACAAGAGAGTGGAAATGATTCAACAGATTACATTATTTAATGTGTAATGAGGTGTTTTAACAGTTTGATTTGGAGAAGATGAGTGCTGATGCGAATTGGATAAAAGTATGAAATCAGAAACTGAGGGAATAATTATAAGAAAAAATTCCTAAAAGACCGCATATCCGCTGTTTTAAATGAAATGTATCCCATGAATTCAAATTAAATTTAGATATTCTTCCTAAAAAATACTTATTGCTTTTCATTTCGCCTCTTTCTCTAATCCCTTCTATGCTTACTGAAACATGCGTGGTTTTTAAAAAATATTAAACATACATTACAAAATGAATTTGATTTTCAAAATTAAATTATTGTTAAAATAATTAATACTTCTGTTTGTCTAGTATTGACGTCGTGGTGAGTGAATATATTGAGAAAAATACATCAACAACTAAAATTACTACAAAATTGTACGTAAAACTATGTTTGGTATTTCTAGAAAGGGTAAATAATCATCCATCAGCACACATATTATATATTTTATATATATATATATATATATATATATATATATATATATATATATATGTGTGTGTGTGTATATATATATATATATCACCTATTATCGTTGATTTAACCTTCTACACGTTATTTAAGGTTGAATAATTTTTCGCAAGTTTCGATAACATGATTGATTACGGAATATTAAAATGCAAGTAGTTATAACGCATATGGCTACGTTATTGAAAGAAAACTCTTTTTCATACGTTATTAATTTCCATTTGCTGCATAATCATCATATGTTTTTCGAGTATCTTATATTGGTTTAAAATACGAGTATATTTAATTAGTAATAACAATTTTCATTGTATTTTCACTATATTTAATCTAATGAATTACATCACTCTTACATACAGTGATGTATTCATACCGCACGATATGGTTTATATCACTACTACGCTCCTCAGTTTTGGCTACTTAATCCATTGGTGCGCATCAATTTTTGGTAGACAATTCTTAATAAAATTCGCTATTGGTCTATACATATAATACGCTACAATTATGAGATGGGCAGATCACATGTAAATTACTGATTACGCAACAGATGTTATCTATTAAGAATGCATAGCATTAAATATTTTGAATTGAGCAGAAATCTTTTAAAACACAAAAATGTAAGCAGCTGAACTTACAGAACGTTTATATGCTATACCGTTTATCGTAGATTGAACAAATCACTTTGTACTGTTCCACACTAATTACTTAACACCGACCGTTGTTTCCAGAGTTACTGCCAATCTTAAGTTAAAGATAGTAAATCAATAATGACAATAGCTACATAATTATAGATATCCGTTGAAGCCATTGTTATCTGTTAACAAATGGTATGAAAGATAACGACATGATATATTTAGTAGATAGATGAAATTTTTCAATAAAGAAATAATTATGCCGCAGTCTATTCTCTTTTCCATTTATCTGTTTTATTATTTATAAATGCATGCCACGTATTGTGCATTATATTGTGTATTCATTTAAATACAATATGATCAATACAAATAACTATATCATGCAAAACAATTTAATCTAACTAATTTTCTCCAAAACAGCATCGTGAGTAGTATAGAAGTGTATTTGCCCTTTATGGCAGACGTTGATGCACATGTATAATCGAACACATTATGTGCTTTTCCATTTAAACTGACTAAAGAGACGTAGACCCTACATTAAACTGCAGTTTATGAGGGTTTCCAGACCAAGTTGTTCTAAGAGCCTAATCAAAATACTTAGTTTATAATTACATCTTTTTACATATTTAAGTCCTCTTCGCGGAACTCGATCTAATTCTGTAATCATACATAACGATCCCACTTCTTAACAGCTTTTGAATTAGTTTCAGCGTTTGATTAAAAATTTAAAAGGGAGAAAACGAGAGATGTGAGGACGCGAAACGAATTTTCGGCCGAGTTTCATAGCAATAAAGACTATGCGCCGAGCAGGAGGAGGGGCTTTTGGAAGGGATGTTGGGAGGGCGGGAAGGAGACCGTCTCAAGAGAATGAGCTCTCCCACCTCCCGGCAGAATCACGTAGGCACTGGATGTACAAATGATGTCGAGAGGCACTCCTCCTAAGTAGTTAAAAAGTCTTGGCGCGGTGAGGGAGAAGTACTTGTTTAGTGGGGAGGAGGTGAAGGGGGGCACTAAGGGGGAGAGGGTGGTGTGTGGCTGCGAATCGTGAGTGCACCCGGGCGAGAGATGACGATGGGAATGGAAATGCAGGGAAGAAGTGAGGTGCATGAACGCGAAAGTAAATTCGAAGGAAGGGGGTGGTGCATTGGGGCGAGAGCTTTTCTCTAAGAGAGCAGTGATGGTGTTCGGAGAGAAGTCAAAGGAAGGGGAAAATGATCGCCATGGTCTCGGAATGATTCGGATTCAAATTAACCTCGCGGTTCGAACTTTCCGGATCCGTTAACTTGAAATTTGCCGACTCTCTCAGCGGCTAGTATTTTCGAAAGCCAATTGGTGAGAGAAAATTAAACGAGCGGAAAGTCTGGGCCTTCGACCGAAACAAGATTCCGCCTCGAAATACCCCACGATTGTCACTCTGGGGACTAACTAACTATCAAAATCACACACACACACACCTATTTTTTCTTTATACATTTTCTCAAAAATGTCCTTCCGTTTAAAAGCCAGCTCGTGTGAAATAATGTAAATTTGTATATATATATAATATGAAAATAATTGTTTACATAATTGAGTAAGTACAACAATGAGTTGAAACTTTCGCTTCTTCCCACAGATAGTTTGTAAGTGAAAAATGAAGAATTGAAATTAATTTAAGACACTTGACTTGCTTCTGTGATGACACGATTGATTATTATCACTTAGAGTAGATGCCAACGCTATATTATATTTCAGAATCAAACTCAGTTTATGACTGCGTTTACTAAATTATGGACTATTTGCCAACACCCGACAGTAAAATTTAACTCCTTTTTCAACTTAATGTCTACTTTCTCGTTCAATTCTTATTTCATTTTCTTATTTTGATGGCTGGAGTCGTGAAGAAGTCTATCAGCTGCTGTTTTGATGGTTAGTCGTGTAAACTGTTGATGGCTTTAAAACTGATAAATATTCACCGTCAGCCACAAATGATTCATTGAGGCAATTATTAGTAGGTAGTTAATAAAAAATAATGCTATTTTTTCCGCACAGTCTTTCACCCAAAAGATAATTTGCCTCATAAATGTAGTATATTACTCAAGCAGCTTATATAATCAACTGTAGTATAGTTTATGTGGCTATATTTCATCAAATTTCGCAATAAAATCTGGCATATTTTATAAATGGTATCTCTAACTTTAATATTCTAACTTCCTAACTTAATTTAATTGAAGGAATAAGCTTCTGAGGACTAACTTCCGACATAGCAGTTCCTCGGTGCATATTACACTTGATTTTTGAAAGATCTATTACTTTAGGTTTTATAAAATTATAACTTTTCTATTTCTGCAATCAATGCTTAAAGGATACATCCATTAAACGACCCATGTACAATTTTTTCTTCAAGAAACGGAATACTCACAGGCAAATTAGAGCACTCACATGCAAGCGCTTTTATGTTCTCGCATGGAAAAATGTTCAGAGAAAAAAGAAATTAAGACTTTCTAGGTTCCATCAAGAGCTCGTATCAGTTAGATCGCGCCGAAAAGAAGGATACCTTCATCAAACTATTCATTGACTAAAAGAGGTTCGCAGGGAAATGGCAAAACCTAGGAACTTCTATCAGCTAAGATTGCATTTGATTCTCGCAGTGCATAGTCGAATACCTCTTGAAAGGTCGGAACTGGATTGGAGGGAGAATCGCACGAGACTCTTCTAAAAGTCTCTTGCGCAGAAACGAAATATGTTTATAGCTAAGTAGGTATATCTTTTACCTTTAAATTGAATTTTGCTTGTAATGAAATGGTGGGGTACTTCCCTTTGGTGTGCCATTTCGGGTAACGGCTGCTCTTTGTAGAAATATTTATGCCGCCAAAATCGTAATTATGGTTCCATAATCACTGAAAGATCCTCAGTTTTAGCAAAAGGAGACATTCGATAAACGGGATGTTTTCCATCCCCCAAATATACATGTTCTTCTCTTTGCCCCCCCTTTAAAAAAAAGGAATATACAATTCAGAAAGGGATTTGCCGATTTTCTTGCCGAAAAAGCACAGTCGTCCGCATTATCCCAGCCTTTGATATTTTTCTTCCTCCGAGGTTCCCTGCTAATTTAAAAGCACTCCGCTAAGTTTCCGAGTGAGAGAGAGGGAATGAGGGTAAGGGATGGATAGAAAGAGATAGGAGATAAGGTTTTCCACAAAAGGCTAAAGAGACTAAAAAGAGAAGAGTGACCCCACCCATTGCACCCTACCACCCCTCCACCAACCGAGAAGGGATCACTTTGGAATTACCATTGAATCGTATTCATGGAGAATTTGGACCTCCATGAAAGGGGGTGGGGTGGGATATATCGAATTCCTCCGCGACATTTTTGAGGGCTCAAAAAATATCCGGGCAAAATTTTGTCTTCTCTTTTCTCTTAGCCCCATCGTTAAAAAAGACACTCGAAAGTCCCCGCATTGAGTATTCATTTTTCTTCATCCGTACTGCATTGGCTGTTTTTTTAATTACGGATTATTCAAAGCATTTTAGCATATGAACCTTAGCATATCTTGGTTTCTGCTAGTTCACATTTTGCCTGATCTTAATCTTACAGGCATGTACTTGAGGGATGATGGTCTTTTCATTACTTAATTAATAGGATATTTTTTATTTTAGAAATCCCAGGGGGAAAAAATTTCCTATAGAAAGTATCTGAAGGATCCCTTCCATCAATTCAATGGTTGCAAAAAATTTTAAAATATTTTTCCAAAGCATGCGAAATTAATGTTTGGTACTTGAAAAATATGAATGGCTCCTAAATAATTCTAGCTCTTTTGTTAATTTTTTAGCATAATTTAAAAGTTGAAGAATTAATTGAATTGGCTTATTTATGAACCGGTAAGGAAATGTATTCGTCAGTGAAAAATCAGAGTTATGGATGGTAATTAGAGGGGAAATATAACCTAACTGTTATCTTAATAACAAAGCCTTCATGCTTTGAGTTGACACTTTCATAAATTAGGGAATGTAATGCTACCACTGTCACAAATAAGAATGGGTTTTTACAAAAATTCCAATTATTCAGACCACGATGAATTTGGTTCAGCAATTAATTCCCTTAATGACGATTAAGACTTCGATAAATACTTCTATTCCAAATGAAGTATCGCTAGTAAACGTCTCTGTACTTCCAGAAACTTTCCCCGTAATATATTGTCACCAATATCTGAAGCAAATGATGATTCACCAGGGAAAAATATATTTATAAAAATGGGATTTTATCATACGAAAATTTATAGTAATGAAGCAATAGGCTAGCTAGGCAACTAGGGGTTTAGCTTTTTCTACCACATAGTCAAGCGTACTTTTTTATTATTACTCAATAATATTTTGTTTGATACATTTCAGATTATCTTTCTATAGCCGCTGATGAAGGACTTATTTTATATATTAAGTTGAAGAACTTATTTTATCTAATTTATATTGGGCGAAAGATCAACTTATGTTGTGCAAATAATCCTGTGTAAGGATATACCGAATATTAAAAATAATAAATACTTTGAACAATTTATTTAGCACAAAACTTTATAAATGTTATTCATGCAAGAATTATTAGATAGATACAATTTATTTGTTTAAATGTGTATTTCTGATATCAATTTGACAGCAGTATCTATTTCAGACAAAATCGATTTTGATTAGCCTTGCCCTATATATATTATGTATATATATATTTTTTTTTCTGAAATCTTACATTAGCACACCATTATGATATTTATCATTTAAAATATTATATGATTGCCTTGATTAAAAATTTGGGAGTAGACTTTTTCTTATTCGGAATATTTTGTAAAAAGTAGATTGAAGAGCAGACCTTAGCGTTTTTAGCAGATATTGAATTAGAAACCGCTCACGAATAGGAATGGTAAAAGATTGTGGATAAATTAGGGGTATTTTGGGTGGAATAATCAGAAGCGTCAAGAGGTTTAGGATTGCCCGGAAAATTGGATGATCCCTAAGCTCTTTTGCTTCCAGGCTTTGGGACAGTCACGTTTGCCCTTATTATTTACCATGATTAATGGATACAGTTACGTCCCATGGGTACAGCGGACAGTTTCGCAACGAAGCGGTAAACAGCGAATGCGAGATGTACCACCGATTCTACCTTTATTTAATCTCGTTTACGTAGTGTGCGTAAAAATCACACGCTGTCTATCAATCAATCTACACTCATTTACCTGTCTTGAACATTAGCTATCAGGCAATCCCTCTAACAATCCAAGAAGTGCTGAACTAGTGAAAAAGGAGGAAACAAGGAACGAATCTGTGTACGAGAATTTTCGCCGTTTTTATGATCAAATTCTTCTTCATAAAAATTTAGGGTTAGAAGGAACGCTCCAAGAGCAATAGTGAGCCAATACTAAAATCACTTCAGGCGTGAAGTATCTCTGCGTTTGAAGAATAACCCTCAAGACACAGCATAGGCGATAAAAATAGATTTACTGGAACATATTCTCAGAGTAACGCATCTTTAGTAAAGAAATATTTTATGGGAATTAGCGTACCTAGAGACATCAAAGAAAATATTTTAAATCAAATAATAAATTAACAATAAAAGCACTCAGTACCATTACGGAATACTTATTTTTAATAAGATCTGGAATGGAGGTGTGAAATGGGAATTGTTATCCCAAAATAAGTCATACTAATACGACAAAAAAATCCAACCTCCGTAAAACCATGAAAAAATATTTAAGTAGTAACAATAAAAATGGACAATGGATGAAATTGTTAACTTTGAAGATAAATAGTGAGTAAAATTAGAGTAGGACGGTAATGACATATAAATTTACTATGCATATTATAAGCAATAATTAAGAAAAAAGGGGAAAAAATACACGGAAATTTAAAATTTTGTAATTAAACCGTCTTGTATTTCAAATAAATATTTTAAAGTAAGAAAAATTACACTTTAGTGGTGATTAAAAATATTGAATTTTTGGAGCATTTTCTGTTGGTATTCCATTAGCAGATGGACCAATGGATGGATGTATATATATCTTAATATACTCTAAATTTGTGCGATGGGGATACACATTCTTCGTAATGGAGAATTTCTCCGGTTAGAATATCTACTGAGAGATTTGGGAAATGAATTGTTTGAACACTAGCTGGACGCCTAGAACGGTAAACAAACATAGTCTTGCGATCTTTTTGAATTATCTCTCGCTTCCCGAAACATCATCGTGAGAACTGGGCCGCAAATTGGATGCAAACAGAATGAGTAGGGCTCGGGAATGGAAACTCGAATAAAGAAAACAGGTTGGAATTCCATCTTTATCAGTAGGGAAACACTTGAAATGCGTGAAGCGCGCCGACCTCATGTTGCAATAGAGGTAAGCACGCAACGCGCTGGGCGATCCCTGAAACCCTTTAACGGTTACGCAAATTACCGCGCGGGAGCGCCATACGAGGCACATACCAGAGTTGATGAAGCACTTTGGATGGCGGTGCTATATTGGAGAATGTAAATACTCGGGTGGCTGGAGTGGGGAACTCGGAAAATTTTGATGGGAGGGGATTCATATTAAGTCATGGGGAGGGAGCGTAAAAAATGAGGGAGTTGCTCAAAGGAACAGATATTGGGCGTGAAATATGGGGAAAGGTGTACCCTCTCCGCGGGTTTGGAAAAGGCACTGTTTGTAGACGTGTCTTGTGATGTTGCCGTAGAGAAATATTGAATGCTGTAGATGCTGGTTATTAGGTAATAGAATTATGAAATAACGTGGCATTTGCCCAATGAAAGTATATGATGCACTTGCGCTTCTTGTAGCTGGTGAGTGAGGTGATTTCATGTTGAAGTAAAAATTGATTAATAAAAAAGACATAACAAAAAAATAGGTATAACAACAAAAAATATATGCCTAACTGAATCATTCTTTGAGCAATGAATTACAGTAGGAAATAAGAAAAATGGTGATTTTTTTATTCCCGTTTTATGCACCCCAGAAACGATCCATCATATTACACTGAAATAAACCTGAATATTTAAACCTAAAAAATCTGAAAATTTAGTTCCTTGTCAAAAAACGATATAATAACTCAACAAAATGCTACTTTAGTAAAAAAATCATATGAATTTCGGTCTTTGGAACTTTATTTTACTCTAAAATATGTCTATTACCAAATTCGTTTTATCACTTTTTCATATCACCATTCTCTCCTAAAGGCACAGACTTGTTGTTAAAGCCATGTGGCTATCTCCATTCCTGTTATTTTCGATTCTCGATTTCTCTAAAACCCTTTCTACTAAAACGAGACTAGGATTTTTCAACACGACATTTTAATCGATTTCCGAGAGGTTTTGATTCGTGTTAAATGCTATGAGGGGCTTCGTAATATCTGTTATATTACGAAGCCCCTCATACATATCGAAAATAAATAATTTCAAGTGATTTCCTGGGGTTTCCCACCGGGTTAGGTTGATAAAGTGCCCTGACGTTTCGAAGGCTGACTCTGCCATCGTCTTCAGGGTGAAGTTCTGAGCATGAAAAAGGCGTGGTATTTATACTATCCGTTCCGGCTCAGGTGTGCCCTGATTGGCCGGAAGCGTTTCAGAATTTCAAGTGATATTTAGAATTTCACCTAAAAATTATTGCCTTATTGTTTGAATGGCAAATTCTGAAATATTTACGTCCAAAGAACACAAATATCTTTGACATGGAACGCTCTTCGGCGACGAACAAACACATAAACACACAGATATAGAATTTGTAAAACATAGAAACACACAGAAAGGACACTCACTTATGTAGTTGTCAGTATTGCAAAGCATAACCGCTGTGCTATACTTTACGTTACTTTCTATGTTTTAAACATTCTTTAACTGTGTGCTTATATATTTATATAAAAAACCGTAAACACAGTATTTAACCCGAAGATCGGTTTTGTAGGTGATGGCAGAGTTCACCCAGTACAAAGCCCGACGGCGCGTGAAATTGACACATCAGGCTAGGGGGGGCAGTTCCTTTCCCTGTGCTGTTTATGGTTTCCCAGGAAGATCTGGTACCCGAAAAATCACATAGCTTGGGTGGAGCTGCAGGTGCCAAGAGTAAATATCCCGGGAATTGAACCCAGGCTCACCGGCCAGTAGTCCGACGCTCTACCCCCTGGACTACCGCGACCCCATATATTTATATATAATACAAAATATTGATTAACCCGAGGGGAAACTTCAAGATAGCAGCCATTCATGCAAGTATCAGTGTCGTAAGATAAGAATCGACAGACGAAAAAAATTATAAATACTCTCTGGAAATTGTGAAAAATAAATTAAGGGCTAAATGAAATGATATATCCTTTCTGTTTTGTAAGAAATATCATTTTATTAGAATATTTTTGCGCACAGTTCTTATCTTACTTTTGACTATTGACTATAAAGACTGACAGGAATTAAATGCCCTAATACGCATAAAACTGTATTCAAAGATGGTGTTAAATTTTCTTATTGAAGAAATATATTGCAACGAGATAAACAAAGAAAACCCAATGCAGACAAAGATAGTTATGCACGAGGAATTTGATTTTACTTAACTGTAAGTTATGAAGAGGACAGATTTTAGGATGCTCATACTAAGAACTAAAATCTGTATGCCGATTTTCAAAAGATTTTCAAATTTTAAATTTCATTATCCCCAAAATGGGAGTCAGAAAAATGGGTTTGTACTGGTAATGGAGGAAACTTCCGGGACATGAGCTTGGTAGTTGTCGTATGATGTAAGTTAGGCAGAGGGGAAAGCAAATGGATAAGTGCTACACTTTGTGTGAAGAAGCTTGGGCTCTTGAGATGAGAAGGGAGGCGTGAGCGAAGGAGGTACTTACAGATAGCGCACTGCCGAAGGATGTGCGTAGGGGAGAACCCAAGGCACACGGAGTACCTGCATAACGATAGAGCGTTACTGTTTCACTTAATAGGGGGTACGCTGGACTCACCACAGGTGATAGGCGCTCAAAGTTTGCCCCGGGGAGACATAGGAGAGAGATTGGAACCGTTCATTGCCGTTCGTTTATGTGTTCGGATAACTTTGAATTGCCTCGTCGTAACTTCTGACTCTTGAAACTGATTCTTCAGTATGCATGTGCCAACATTTAATCCACGGATCTGTTGATAACCAATCGTTAAAGGCACTGACGTAGATGGGCAGGAAGGGACATGACGAGCGAGAAGGTATGAATACGGAGAGGAGGCGGGAGAAAGGAGAGATGGATGAGGGGAGAATGCGGCGGTAGATTGGAGGGCGGCAATTGGCCGGGGAGGTTTCGGAGGTTCGCTCTAGAGGACGAGGGACTGAGGAGGAAGGCAGAAAGAGGTTGAAGGGAGGATGAGGGTGAAGGCGGGAGAAAATTAAAACGGGGGAGAGGGAGAGGGGGGAGGGGAATGGGCGGTTCTGGTGGAGAAAGAGGATGAGGTGAGTTGCGGGGATAGGAGGAGGCGGAGCCGTAATGAGTGGGAGGATCTCGGCTATACGGAGAGAAAGAGGTGTGTGGGAGGAAGCGATGGGTCGGGCAGTGGGAGGACATGGGGGGATTGGTTGAAGCAATGCGTGAGGAGTGGTGGTGGTGAGACTCCAGTGGGTGGGGAAACTCCTCCTCCAGTGTGGAGTATAATCCTGGGATTAAATTTAGGGCAATTATTTGGCGATGGGGGTGGGGATGAAGGGTGAGACGGGACTGGGAAGAGAGGGAGAGGAGACGGGTGGTGGTTCAGGTCGTGTGGGGATGGGGTTGCGAGATTGGCGCGGGCAGGTTCTGGAGTGAGCCAAGGTAGCGAGGGGAAACAGCGACGGAGGGGTTGGGTGAGCGAGATGGAGGAAGAGGTCTGCTGAAAATGAGACGAGAGTGGTTAGAGTGAGGAAGGTAAACGGGACAGTGAGACGGGGGAAGGGAAACATATGGAGAGGAAGAGGTAGAAAAGCAAGAGAGAAGAAGAGATGGAAAGAGGGAGGGAGAGAGAATAGGGAAAGGCTATACACAAGGGTAGATTAATTACGATGTTAATTTGACGATGATTATAGTGTGTCAGGCTATTAAACTGCAACTTATAATTTCATTTTTGCTGCACTTTTATCCACTTTTGGCACGAATCATTACGCTCAATCTCAATTAGATATCAATTAAAAGGGTTCATATTGTCGGGAGTAATTTGTTTTACGGCTAATGACTCGCGGAAGTCTTATAATTAAGGGAGGTAGTTTGGTTTGGTTTCCGCTCCAGCCAGGAATGGAAACTTCACAATTTCCCAATCTCCATAGCAACCTCTCAGTTTTTAAATTATTTTATACATATACATACGTGATTGGAAATGTTTTTAACTCATGCGATATAAATTAAATTAAGTCAAACCGCAGATTTTGTAATCATCTTGATTTGTTCTGGTAAACCAATGCATCGAGAAACTTAACTAAGCTCTGAATGACCTCTTTAGAGTTTCACTTGAAAGAGTATCTACGTCCAGAGACACATGCGAAGACTTGCGCAGTTTTTTAATTACTGCTAGATTAAATTAATTTCCCTAGGCGTTGGCTTCTCTCTAACTCATAGTCAGTTATTTTTTTAATAGTGCTCTTCTTTGTTATCCTACCAATTTGTCTGATTAAGGACATTAATGAACTCAAAAAGTTGAAAACACTTAAGGTAATGGAGGTTTTAAGAATTTATCCGGGACCATATGCAAATGTGAAAGGGTGGAAAATGTTTGTGGTTGCATGCATGAGTTGCTTCAATGGAGAAAATTTCTTGCCGATTCGCTGAATACTTTTTATCTAAGCATGCGTTGAAAAAGGATTAATAAGTTGCAGGTGATCACTTAAGATTTAGGTAAATTAATTAGTAGCGCATAGATAGAGTTCGAGGAAGGGCTGTGTATTTCTTGTAGAAGAAGGAATAATTGGCCATATCCTCATCACACTTTAGTCTGGCAATTCACGGCTACGATGCTTAAACACGTTTTTTCTAAGGAAAATATATAAAAAGTGTCATGATGTAAGAATACATTTTCAACAGGCCAATATTGCCATTAAAAACATTGCCATATTTAAAATACTTTTCTATCTAATTTTATAGTGGTTTTATTCATATCATTAAAAATTTTATTGTAATACATATTCTAAGGATTAATAATTTAATATCACACCTTTTAAAGTATTTTCAGTAAGTATTGCAAAGAATTTCGGTCAGCATCTTTGATCCATTTTTATTTCACAGTTTTGATTATAGTTCAAACACACCAAAAATCGAAAACCAGGTCTTCTTAATGCACAACCCGATGAACACTCAAATATTTTTTCCTAAGCATTAATGGCTAGTCTCTCAGTTCCGTACCTCACGTGCTTATCTATTAACGCGACCATTATAATGCTCCACTTTATAATTGAATCGCGATTACGACGGACCATTAATCTCATGGAGTTAATTGGCTCTCCACGGATTTTATGACAATGGGGTGAATTCTCCGAGTCCATTAATATCGCCACGTTCGCAGCGGTAAAAAATGCAGTGTATAAAATTAATCTTCCTGGACTGCTCGGTCCACCACGCCTTCGGTTCTCCGGGAGTGACAAGGACTCTTAGGCATCTGTCGCGTTGCCTCACACTCTCTCCCTTCTGCGACGTATCACCGCGAGATGTGATGCTCTCTTTACCCTAGGATCCTACCCGTTTTTATCTCCTCACGTCCCGTCCCTATCCTTCGCCACCCGTGCCCCTAACACTGTGGCACTAGCTCAGTCCCTGCTAATAATTTTCTCTGGGGAAAGTAAAGAGGAGGGAACCTCACTGCGAGGAAACCCCACGAGCTATACGAAACTCCGAAGGAATTTCGAACAGCTGAGGAAACGTG
This sequence comes from Hetaerina titia, assembly GCA_037158775.1. Classification (NCBI taxonomy): domain Eukaryota; kingdom Metazoa; phylum Arthropoda; class Insecta; order Odonata; family Calopterygidae; genus Hetaerina; species Hetaerina titia. Next base: position 73,992,489 of record CM073775.1, on the reverse strand, counting down.
TGAATTAATTACAACTCGGCAGTGGGAGAGGGATCTGCGGAAACGGAATGAAGAAGGTAGGCGGTGGGGACTATGAAGAGATGGTGAAGTTGAAGGGAGAGGAAAGACAAAAATTCGGAATGTAATGGAAGCCGGGAACAGAAATTATCTAAGAGGACTAGAAATGAACAATTTTTTGTTTTCTTCTCGGTATCCTATGTTGGTGAAACACGGCCTGGTTCTACATTTCCCTAGCCAATGCTAGGAGAATTTGAGTATATAACTGAAAGTACGAAAGAATTACCGCAGTGAGAACCTCTCGTCCCAGAAAGGAGTCGTTGAAACGTAAGGTCGTTGGAACATTCGGTTTCTTTGAGGATAGAAAGACACTTTGTTTTTATATGATGTTGCCGTTTAGCGCAAAATGAAGCAGTTCCGAAAAGTGGGTTATGAGCATGGATTCATTTAATCTCAGAAGCAGTGGAGTTGAATCATCACCATTAGAAAGTTAATACTCGATGAAACTAGCGTTAGGACATACACATTTAAATGACCGAAGAGACATATGTGATCTGCAGTGACCTCAAATGTAAACAAATTGCGATGAAAGCAGCTACGGTCATTGTAGGAGGATATACCTTTTCATCAGTATCACTAATATTTCTAGAGAAAAAGAACATTTTCACGAATACGTAGTCTGCCCAAAAAATACGCGAACTGGTGCAATCTGGCGGACCACTATCGGCGCTAGTTGCCTGAGACCCAATGAGCCATCTGTGGTTGGCGGGTCGTCAAGCTGTGCATATGGTGCTAGCTACGTTATTTTCTGTTGTCCTTACATTTACTTTTGTCTAAAATGGAAATTGACGAAATCACGAGGCAGCGAATCAACACCAAGTTTTTGGTGAAGTGCGGCTGTCAATAAATTACTGGAATGTTGATAGCTCTTTTAATTCTAAATGGTGATAATGCTTTGAGGAAAACATCTGTTTTCAATTGGGTTAAACGTTTTAAAGATGGCCGAAAATACGCCACGGATCATGCAAGGCCGGGAGGACCTTAAAACACCCGTGTTGACGACAACATAGATTGTGTGCGGTCCCTTGTCCTCACCGATCGTCAAAAAACTGTCTGAATGATAGCTGATGAACGAAATTTAGGAAAATCAACAGTGCACTCTATTTTAATCGAACATTTTGGTTTAAAAAAATGTGTGCAAAAATCGTGTCCAACAGCATTGATTGTTTGCCAGTTTCTGACAAAAAATTCAATCACCATTCTTCATCATCCTCCTAATTCACCAGATATCATCCCCTGCAACTTTTTTCTATTCCCAAAATGCAAAAAAATGTGATGATGGGACATCGCAGGGAAGACGTAGACACAATAAAGCAAGAAACGACGAAAAAACTAAAAGGCCTAATTGCCGAGGACTTCCAAAGGTGCTTTAAACAGAGGAAAAGAAGATGGAAAAAGTGCATATCGACGAGCAGAGTGTGCTTTGAAGGGAAAAAAGTCGATGTTGACTAAATTTTGGAAAACAAAATTTTTATGGCCTCAGTTCGCGTATTTATTGGACAGCCTCGTATATACTCTTATAATAACAAAAAAGAATCCAAGTAAAAAATAAATTTTCTAACGCATGTACTTGACCGTATGCCTGAAGTATGCGACTACCGACTAATGAGCCGAAACTCATAGGGTCACAGGTTGTCCATCCTTATCCTATGGTATGTAACATCTCGAAAAGAACGAATGAATGCTTTTCTTTAGCAAATCCTCTATCTGATGCTTACAGAAAGGAAATGATAACAAACAACAGCTATGCGAGGAGATTGAGTGAATGAGAAGGGTCTTGTGCATGACCAGCCGCTTTATCGACCTCGCGTCCATCTGCGAGCATGTAGTACCTACGGAAAAGAAGAGAGATGAGTACAGGATAGCCAGCGAGTGTTCTGAATAGGCAGGAGTGCATAAGGGAGTGTGCGTGAAAGAGGAAAGCGGGTTTGGTTGAGGATAAGCAGAGAGGAATGAATAATGTAATTAAGATAATGACGTTACGTAGAGGCATAAAAAAATAACTCTGTTTTATTTCTATTTTTCCCTAGCCCCTAAAGGTTTTGGGGGGATAGAATGTGGTCATGCATAAAAAAAGCAAGTGAAAGTGAGTAAGAGAGAGTACAAAACCCCTCGACTGGCTTGCAGATAATGAGATACGCGGATAAAACAGTTTTAGATGGTCAGGAAACGGGTGTGAATGCTTTTTTACCAGCTTATGGAGTTGAGGGAGGAGAGAGGGGGGCTTTGGGACCGACGGACGTCGAGCAAGACCGTGCCTAGGTGCTCCGTCTCCTGCATTGCTGTGCTGGGGAAACGGGAGCCGGTAATGGAGGAGACGGGATGAAGGTGGGGAGAATTAATGAATTGAATGCGGCGTGAATCGTGAACGTTTGGCGAATTTCATCTCAGATGATGACCAGGACGTGCGCTTAGCCTCCATAGCGTTAAAATAAATACGTTACATCCAAGTGTGTCCATGTTTTATCCTGCGATTCCTAGCGTGAAGGTATGGAAGAGTGTATTTTTTTAGGTAATCTACCGGTTAAGGTAGGTTTTTGGATGGACACAACTATCAAAGAAATATTTTGTACCGTCAAACAAAACCCAATCCAGCAACTCACTCTACATCAGGTCCCTTTTCATCCCTGTGTACTTCTTTCCTCCATTCATCTCGTCCAACATCCCGGTCCTGTCCCTGCCCTTTCCTCGTTTGCCTAGAATTCTCCTCTATTACCTTCTTTAACATTCCACTACCGCTCAATACGCCTTTCACCCATTTTTCCTGCCTCCATAGGATTTCTCTGAACAAACCCCTCTCCTCACACACCATCTCCAGTACTTCCTCATTTGTTTTCCTTTCGGTCCATTTCACCTTCTCCATTCTTCTCCACACCCAAATTTCAAGAGCCTCCAATCTACGTCTATCCTCCTGCTTTAGCGACCACGTTTCCGCGCCGTACATACGCCTACGCGGAAGAGTGCATTAAGTCACCCGAATTTGATGTAACAGTTGAACTGCAACACTTTTTTTATTTTTGAATGATAGGATATTTCAAATGTGTCAATCTATTTTGTTATGTTTAGAAATCATGTGAGGGAATAAGTATAAACAAAAGGAATTTTACGTATAAGGGAAATTGGCTTAACCATTCCTTGACCCACTTTCGATGCAATTCTAAATGAATTCAGGAGATTGTGAGAAGAAACGAATTAGCGATTTTGTTAAGCGTAATGCTAAACTGAGTGACAGGGTTATTCAATGAAATTGCAAGTGTATCTCCTGCGCCTTAGTCTGGAAATTACGTAATTTATGCATTACTCCAAAGGCAACCGTCTTGCTATGAACGACGCTGATTGTGCGGGAGAAGGTCTCTCTCGTTTTGTTGCCATTTACCACCCAATTTTGGTATTAACTCTAAATTCGAAGCCTTTTTTACGCGTGCAGTCATTGCTTGTACTTAATTTTCCCGCATGATCATCTAAGATTTATAATCATTCTCGTGGAACTAATTTATTCATTCACTTGAAGTATTCATTGAAAGTTCAGTTGGAAATCATCAGTATTACCTTGCGTAAACGTAAGCTTTTGTATTTATATTGCTACATTTCCTTCCCTCGTCTACATTTTAAATTATTTGTCCTATAATTAATACTTTTCTTGTCATTTTCCTATTTACTGCTCCCATAAATTTGTTTGCGGCGTTCAATATCCCTTTTCTGAGATGCTGCTGAGATAATTTTTGACATAAGTTATTCCACCTTACTTCAGCTGCACCCGTCATCTTACCCTAATCATATATTTTTCCACTGTCTAATAGTACTCTATCCTTTTAATCTAGTTAATGCGTCTATTTTCCGTTTAGTCATATTTAGGCTGTGTTTTACCATGTTGAACCTAATTTTACGCTTCATTAACAGTGAATCATGTCCAAAAAGCGTAATCGCTCCTAGGTTATTATGTGAATTAACTACCTTGTTCTTAAAGCTGTGCCTAAATATTTCTTATCCTCTGGGAATTTTCCATGAATACCTACGTCTACCGTGGGATTTAAACCAAAAGCTTGTTGCGATTAAAACATAACTTATGCAAAACTCAACTTGTCTTTCCCCTGCGGTCATTCCTTGCTCCTAATCGGTAGTCCCCTACGTAACTCTCATTTCTACCTTCACACATCACCACGTTTCAATCGACAACTACTATAAAATGTTGTATCCCAGAGAAATCCATTATTATTTACTCTAATTGATCATATAGCTTGGACATTATTCCTCTCTATTATCATGGGTAGGCATGAAGGCATGTCTTGAGAATGTTCATGTTCGTTGATTCGAATTTTACCGCTTTTAAAAATATTCTATCACTTATCAATTCTACGTTTACTACGCATCTTACTTTTTTGTTCAATATTACAGGCCACCCCTCGCCTGCTCCCTTAACCTTCTCTGTATAGAACTTGATGACTACAGCTTCAATTACTCCCGCTATTCTTACACATCACCACCCAAAAAAACTATAAAGTGTCTTTATTTCCTCTCTCCATCTCTTTATTCTCGGCAACCACGAATTCAAGTTCCTATTTCATCTGGTTGAACATTCTCCTGTTTCTTCTTTTCTACTGCTGTAACTGACTCGAACTTTAACTTAACAACTAACTGTTTTGCACGCTCATGCTACTTTTATATACTCTATAAATGATTCAAGGCACATTTGTCAGCGAAGTAATGTAAATATCTTGGGAAATCAATTTATAATAAAATTATCACAATATTCTAAGTCACATAAATTATATTTAATATGTCAGACAAAATTACGATATTTAGAACAAATTGTTGAATTTTGCAGGAACTATTGTATATAATTTTCGACATGTTTTTAAATCAAACTAAATAATATTCTCGTGATAGTCAGACGGAGATAAACGCTCCCACATGCTAAAGTAAAAACCGCGACACCGAAACCCATCTTTGATTCCAGTGTTTTAACTCCAGAATGCTTTGGGGCATGTAATGGGGCAAGTCAAGAGTACCATATCAGGGTCCAATGGTTAGACCCGGTGTGCGAAAGATACCTCGTGCTAGCAAACGTAGATCATTTTGGCGTTACATTAGTTTTCAATCTATTTTTCAAAATTAACAAATATCATTTTTTACACCATACATAATAGTTTTCTACTTTCATTTTCTCCCAACAAGTGAAGTAACGAATTGCAAATAAAAATACTATATTAGCTCAGTTATGAATATTAAAAAATCAGCAAAAGACACTTTTATCAACAAATAATGGAAATTCAGCAAATGAATAGAATGATAATACTTTTGGGTGATAAAGTGAGCAATTTTACAGAGATGGAATTGGTTTTCTGGATATATGAATTTCAAATACCCTTGTTAACAAGGATAATCACATTCAAAATTCGCTATGTAAGCAATTTGCTCAGAAAAATCAACTATATCAGAGTCCAATATTAATGGGATTTCCATTAAATCCTTAATTAGCAATCTTAATAAGCTTATTTTAAAAAAATCCAGAGAATATTCTATCGTATTTTTTAGTATCCAGCAGATTTTCTACATGGTTCGTAAGTTAACTAAGTGAACACTGTTCAAATTGATTCTATGCCTGGCATTATGCACATTACTAAGGTCATTAATTTTTGTACTCCATATTATTTAATCGTAATATTCTCACTAAAAAATAAAATGCACAGAGTCTTCCCTTGTTTACTTTTGAATTTATCACATATCATGTTCAAAATATTCATAAAATTCACATGATTTTTCAAAGAATGCACAAAGTAAAATGAATAAGTAAAAACAATTTCTGTAAACTCACACATTTAAAAACCGAAACCCATCTTAAATATTGACGATTTTCTGTTAAAGTTAAAGTCTCCTAATGGGAGAGAATACAGAAATAGAAGTGATAATTTGGTCTTACAGTGATTTTCCATAGCAAAGAACCTGTGGTGATACACTTCTAGACAAACGAATACGTTCATAAAATTATTTAATCGAAAAATACTCATCGTCAGATGCTTGAAAGTACGATTTAAACCTAAGTTAAACAATGTTTTCCTCTCCAGAGATGATAAGGATAAAAGCAATCGGCTTTAAAACATAATTCGACGTCTGAACATATTGTGACCAAATTTTACGTGTACATATCAGTCATAGTTATCAGTTAGATATTGCAATACCTATTCATCAATGAAATCTTCGTCTAATAGTAGTTGAAGAACCGTGGCATGCATATGGTGCTGATTATAACTAAGCTTTAATTGATTGGAAACACGCTGCACAGGCGTGGGAACTGACATGACGCGTTAGGCTCGTGTATAATGTTGAGCCTACACTCGCTCTTAGCATCCAAGAGGTCCACAGGACCCCAACCGACCCTGTAATGTGGGCCCTAGATGCACGTCCAGGATTAGGAAAGCGGAAGGAGGGTGGGAAAAGGGATCTCTGGGGGTGAGTGGGGAGAGAGGGGTAAAAGGGGTTCGAAACGGTATTTCGGAGGGAGGGTCATCAGGAGGCGAGAGACCGAGGGAACGGTGGGGCGGGAGAGGAGGGGAAGGGGGCTACATTATGAAGCTCCCGAGCCCTGTCGGGGCAACCAGGAGATGAAGCTAGGGAATTGAGGGAAGGGACGGACGGAAGGGGGCTTGGGGAGCGCGGGGGTGTGGCCCGGGCGCGGGTGGGCGAGATGTTTAGGGTTTCGGAAAGGGAGGGAGAGGTTTGAAGGTGGGAGAGAAGGGGAAGGATCCAGGCGTATCCCAGAAGCATTTGCGCAGGTGTGTTAACGGTAAAAAGTCTCGTTTAAGCCGATCCCTTCGAGGGAAAAGAAGGGAGATTTGGTGAGAGGGTAGGGACGGATGGAGCCCTCTAGTGGGAGATGTTGGAGGGAAAAATGTTGAACTTCCTTATGGGACCTGGAGACATGTCTTTGACCTATTCTCGGGGAAAATAATAAATACGTTGCCGTCTTTAGCCTTTGGCAAAAATGAGCCTTTGAAAAGAAATACGTTGGAAAATGGAGAAGGAGAAGAGTGGTGAAAAAAATACGGGGATGCATTAGATTTTTGATACTTGTGAAGTAGCGTGAAATTCATCCGGCGGCTCTTAACCGTTGCCTATCCCGACTGCTATGCCTTCAACAAAAACGCCGCGGCTTTCTCAATTATGCCCTTCACGGGATTTTGTGGCGTATTTCACTAATCCAAGAAGCTTTATGCTCCTCAGGCCTGGATTTTTGAGTGCTCTGTATAATGCTCACGCCATATTTTTGTCAGGTGGTCGTAGTTTAAACGATTTTCCTTTGGTGGAACTCATTCCACAGAGATACTCCCCGCGGCGTAATTGCGTTTGCACCAAATAACCCTAACGTTTTCCATGCTTACGAATGAGGTAAGGTGGTTAAATGCATGGCCTTATTTAAAACTTTGCTCTCGGCTTTTGTATGAGAAAAGAGAATGTTTTGAGTGCGCTAAAGAGTTTGAGCTCAAAGAGTTACATTGAAAGTGAGCGAGGGTTCTCAAAGGTATTGTGCAATTGGAGGATGAAATAAGCATAGGTATGGAAAAACCCCCTCAGGTGGTCTCCCAATTATTTAATTGACCTGTTTATCCCTCGGGCTGACCTTCATTTCGGCCAATACAATGAAATACCCTATACGATTTTCGCTTCATTGGCCAGGCAGCGATGTACGTATTTTACCGTAGCAGGTAGACTGAGGTTGCGGGTTCCAATTCAAATCAACGTAAGTACTCATACAGTTTTGAACGCCCTAAATGAAAAGAGCAGTATTTGTCGTACATTTAGGAATAATGTATTAGGAAGAATGAGAGAAACATATGTGGCAGAAAGATATTTAGAATAAAATTACATATTAAGACCTAAATTCTTCAAACGTTCAATGGTAATAACGGTGATGATTTGGGCCGACATTCAGTGCGAACGGAATAAATAAGCCACAGTATAAAAATGAGAGAATGTATGCAGGGCTCAGTTAATTTTAACATTAAGGACCTTGGTTTTGCTGTGAAACGCGAAAATATGCGCTGACTTTTACACAGCATTTCCACTGGTAACATTTATAAATTACTTTAGTCTATCTTGTAAATATATATCATATGCTTGAATATCAAGTGTTTTAGTTTAGAGTATAGAGTTGAGTAGAATATAGTTTAGTTTTAAATACGAGGGCTATCCAGGAAGTAACCTACAATATGCTATAAAAACACACTGGAATAGATACAGAAAATGTATTATTTTAATTTCGAAACTACATATATCTGCTATTGATACATTCCCGTCAAATATTTTTAAACATTTGTCATATCTCTGAACAAGTTATCAAATTCCATCAGCATAAAATTCTGCCGTCTGAGATCGCAGCCAACCAAGGATGGCATCTTGAAGTTCCTCGTCGAGATAAACACAAACATGTTAGTTAGTTAGTTTTGTTGGGGAGGCGACCAAGCTAAGGTCATTTGCGCCATTAGGGATGGGTGGGAAAGGAAGGGTCGAGAGAAACCCGGCGTCGGCATTAGCCTACTCTTGTCGAAAGGGGCCAAGGGGTCCGCAGTTTAACGTCCCATCCGACGGACGTCGTACTCACTCAAAGTGCTCTCCATACAGCACCTTAAGTAGGGATTGGGTTACCTCTGAAAAATATCTTGTTGTCTCCGGGAATTGAACCCGGAAACAAGGTGGGAAGTACTTTCTGTTTTGCCGAAGACAAAGAAGACTAACCACACAGTCATATAAGGTTCCGGTGTAACTAAATCAAACAAGAGTGCAAGGAAATTTAAAAATCTATATCACAAAGTTTTGTAAAGAGCCTTGTTGTCTTTGTTGTACATTTATTTATGTAATCAAACCACAAATTTGGTTGCATTGTTTTTGAGATTCTGAAATATAGAAATTTCACATGCTAAATATCCATTGACGGGGACCGGGACTCGAATCAAAATCTCATAATTTCCGGTCAAGACGAATGATTTTTACTTTGCGAAAGTTTTGTATTTTGGTGCAGCGAAATACTCTGCTAAAATAACTGTCGCTGAATTCTTAAATTTTTTTTCTAAAATGCACGTTTAGTCCGTTATTCAGACTTAGTTTTTAAAACGCGATTGTACATTTCGCTTAGCTTATAAGAGAGAATTATGACATCAGGAACACACATTATAAATTTGTCGGAAATAAATTTAAGACCTTAACAATTATAGGCCTCATCAGATTTTAAACATTAATAAATATGGAAAAATGGGTGTTTTCGAACAATTTGAAATTAATCATTTTTCTCATTATTATAAAAAAAAGGATTTAAGACTGATTATCCGTTCCTAATATATACTATATATCAACATTCCGCGGGTCGCGGTGGTCTAGCGGGTAGAGCGTTGGACTGCTGACCGGAGGGTCCCGGGTTCGATTCCCGGGCAAGGCACTCTGGGCACCTGCAGCTCCACCCAAGCTAGTTGATTTTTCGGGTACCAGATCTTCCTGGGAAACCATAACCGGCACAGGGAAAGGAACTGGCCCCCCTACCCTGATGTGTGAATATTCACACGCCGTATAGGGCTTGGTACATGGGTGAGCTCTACCATCACCTACTAAACCGACCTTCGGGTTGATTACTGTGTTTATGGTTTTATCAACATTCCATGTTCACTTGTACCACCCGGTAGCTGGCGTCTGACATTAGGCTTTGCTTTATTCTCGACAATATTCTTGATCCTATTCCTCCAACTAACCACCCGCCTATGGCCTTTATCCAATCCTATAAACAAAACGCCAGCTAGTAATTAATATTTTTACCTCTTGAGAATGATCCTGCGTGGAAACATGCTGGCTTTAATTAGTAATTTTTGAAGATTGGGAGGTTTATTTTGTTACTCCTCTACTGATTTTATTATGAGTTCCACATCTACTCATCTACTGATGGTATAACTCTACCGTTCTGGAATTTACCTGGAAAAAACTTGTTGCTGTGATCGACTTGTGTAAGTAGCTAAGTCTGTGAAGAAAGAAGTATTGTATCGTCAGTAAAAATATATTAAAATTATAGCTTCATAAGTCAAAGCAGAGACGATTCAATTAATAAAAATTACAATTTGTCCCTCTTATCATAATTTATTTTTAAACGCATATTTATTTGAAATGTCGAAATTTTTGCGAAGCTTAAAGGGGAACTAAACTATTGTTCCTTGACAAAAACTTCACTCATGGAAATGAAATCTGTGCCAATAGCCCAATTCAACATAATGAATCAACAACAGCGTTCACCACATTATTATTAGCGGTAGGCCACCGAATGAAGGAGGTTTTTGAAGACTACTGGCACAAGAGAGTACTGTACTCCAAAGCCGTAACTAACATGACATAAATATTCTTAAACCACGTATAAATATTATAGTGAGTATGTTCAATGATTTTACTTACAAAGACATCTGAGCCCACTCAAAAGTCCTTTTCAAATTTAATTTGATTACCAAAAGTTGGTCACTTTTTTGACGAGGAAAAAATTGCTCAGAATATTTCGAAATATTTGAAGCTGGCATTCTTCGAAAAGGGAATTTCATTGATTTATTTTCGGGGAGGTGGAGTGGCAGTTATCGTTTATCTCGCTCATTGAACGTGAGCGCATTAAAGGCGGCTATAAATGCGGCTCAGCAAGATGACTACGGTGACGCGAACAAGAGAGGATCCCTAATACGCCCATCCATTAGTGGCGCGCGGCCATGGAAAATAATCGAACGCTCGAGTCCCGCTTCACTACGCGTCGAATCATCCGCGCGATCCTCTTCTCCTCCGGTGACAATTCATAATGCAGCGCCGCGGACAGCGGAGAGGCACGCATATTATACTTCCCTCCTCTCCCAAACCATTCCGTCCCTATTTTTGCCCGAAGGGGATATGAAAGGGACACACCTCGATCATGGCCAGAATAATCGCGAAGCGGAAGGACTCGCAGCGGTGAAGAAGACACAGTGAGGATCATCCCCACCCCCGATTTAAAAAAATGTAAAAGAGGGATCCCGGGCGCAGGGAAGGAAGGTTGAGGCTGAGGGAGAAGTGAAGAGAGGAGAGGTTTTGGGAAACGAGCTCCGACTCCTTTTGCGATAAACCGTGAAATTTACGTCGGTCCGGGAGAGAGAGAGAGAAAGAGAGGAGTGGGAAGATGGACTTTTGCTTTTTATCTTAACGTCAGAGAGAGAGAAAGAAGGACGGATGAGCGAATGGAACGCGGGGACAAAAATGAGAGAGGAGGCACTGGGTGAGTTAGCCACCGCTCTCCGACGTTTCCGAGCGGGCTTCGTTCCTTGAGAAAAAGGCTTCCCCTCACTCTGGGAGCTCCATGAGGACGTCCTCCTTCCTTCCATTTGCCTACTTTCCGCGCGCTTCTGGCCCTCTCCCTCCTCAACCTCCACCCCCGCTACCAAACCCACCCACACATCCCCTTCCTCCCTCCCCCACGCGAGCTCTTCCTCCTCTCTCTCACTCTCAGTAAATCCTCCTCCACTTTTCATTTCCCCACCCCTCCACACGGCTCCATTTCAGGGAAGGAGGGCGAGGCGAGGGGCATGGGAGGGAGTGGGTGGCGGCTTTCAGAAGTCCCCGCCGCCACCTCCGCAGCCCTCACCTTTCTCCTCCCCTCTCCGAAAGGAAAGAGGAGGAAAAAATATATGCCTGAATAAAATGAAAAAGAGAGAAAAATCCTCCTTTCCCTCATTCCTTTCCTCCCCCGTGGCTGTACCCTAACTCACACACACTCTCCCTCTCTCCTTCATCTCCGTCTTTCCTTTCCTCCCGTTTTTTCCATCCCTTACACATTTTATTATTATTTTTTCCTTATTTTAAGACCCCGAGGCGCTTCCATCGTCACAGCGGTTGGAGACTCAAAATTACGCCGGTTGGCGTGGCGAGGAGTGTAGGTTGCGAGGGGTGGGCTGGGGGAGGGAGGGAGGAGGAGGAGGGGGGTTGGTTTTGTGTGCCTGCGTGCGTGGAAGGCATTGGTAGGAGGGGAATGAATACTCCTCCCATTTTCCACTCGGCCCTCCTAAGGCACCTCAAGTCGTCATCTCCCCCGTTAATCCATCTCTCAGTCCTCTCGCCTGCTCACCCTTTGTGTGCACACCGCTTCTAACCTCTGGCGAACTCTGCTTGCGTTCAACACGTTCTTCCTCGATTACAATCCCCTCCCTACGTCCTGCATTGTAACGCCTGAAGAATGATTCTCTGGAGCCAATAAATGAGCGTATCGGAATTGCCTCCACACCAATTTCGAAAACCTATCCATCATTCTTGGGGCAATATCCAGAGGTGGAACAATGGTTTGCTGCGATGCCACTCTAAAAGGTGACATGGAGATCTTTGGTCATTTAGACTAAAATGTAATCTGGTGGTGATGTGTTTTTAAATTGCTAATGCCTTTTTTGCTTTCAATATGATCGTTTCCTTACATTTCCCTTTTTGCAATTTGATTATTATTTAACTCTTGATTATATTCCCTCGGTGTACTCGTATTTTATATCGTGCATACTATTTTTCCTTGAAATATCCTCCTCACCCATTCAATGGTTGGGCTTAAGTGCTTAAGTGAGAGGAAATAAAATGTACGATAGTACTCTTACTAAGCTCAAAGTTTCAGAGTATAGTTAAGGATTTCAACCTGAAGGGATAAAAATATTGTACTTTGTGAATAGCGCATACTCACTAAAAATATTAACTATATATTATGACGAGCTCACTGAGGGATCATCAAAGATATGACACCCAGTATTATCATCCATCACGAGCATAAAAAGAGTAAATATAATGACCAATTCAGGTTCCACATGAGGAGTTGCCATGTATTTTGATTTCTTTATTTAAAAATTCATATTCTGAATTTTATCCCGCATTTATCGGAGGTAAATGTGAAAAATTAAGGCTTTTTTCTTATGCGTTTTGTCTTGGACAGTGCTACCCTTTCCCCAAAACCCTCTTAGCCATGCGGCACTTTCGGTTTTTTTTATCAAGGTTCAGCATTCGTGGCGATGTGTTAATGCTTATATTTTTGTGTCCCTTTCCTCAGGAGACATTTTACCCGGAGCGTTAAAATACGGCTCTCCACCTCTCTCCTCCCACATATTCTACCGTAACTGCGAGAGCTCAGCGTAGTCGACTCCCCACTCATCCTTCCCTTTCAAAACTCACTACACCGACTCAACTTTATACCCTTCTCGTCCACATCCCCCTTCCTTATTCCTTCCTCCCTCGTCAGCTCCGCACCTCCTCCCATCCTCCCCCGCCCCACTCCGAATTTACCCGTTTCTCCCTTCTGACACACTCCCTTCCACCCTCTCCTAAAGCTCCCACGCTCCCTCTCATATTCACCACCCCACGCCCTTTCCCTGACGCCTCCCTTGACCTCTCTCTTCTTCTTCCCATTCTGTCTTCTCCTTCTCCAATTTCATATCCTAAAATTCACTTCCTTCCCCACGCGACCCCCCTTTCCCCGATTCGGACTGTTCTATTTACATTTTTGGACTTTTCTTTTTCCCTCGCCTCTTCTATCTATGATCGCTTCCCAACTCGGCTTCTCTTTCTACTCGCGGGCGCTATCACTTTCGCCACCTCCGCATGCCTCGGCTCATCTCGCCCATGCCATCCCAGCCTTAGCGCCGGCGGGAGAAGGAAGTCCCTTTCGGCGAACGGATGCAAAACGCTTTCGCCTTGCGCCAAAGTGGATTTCCATGGGGCTAGGGAAAATCGCACACCGTCTAAAAAAGTAATCGGTCTCTGTGTTGGAGAATAATGGTATTTTCCGTTGTTTACGTTGCTTTGCATGATCATGAAGCTCATGAAAAACGAATTTATAAGCTAATATTGCTCAAAGAGAACAATTGCATTAGTAAATGTCTATATAAAATTTGAAATAGAATGCTTCATTGTGTTAAAAGGTATTATATAAATAATAATATGATCTATTAATATAATTTTGCAACAAAGTTTATTTATTTTTAGACAATTACGCTCAAATTATGCATTTTTTGTTGCATTGTTTCATAGATTCATATAATTCGATTATACATGCCCAATAAAATATCACTTAACACAATTACCTCATTTGGTATTAAAATTAACTGAAATACACTTATCAAGGATCGCTTTGTCATATATCGTTACATAAAAATGAAATCAAATCATAGTTTAACTACACCATTTATGACAACATTATGGGATATTCAATGAGTATTCTTTGTAGGGGTATTCATACGCATTAAAATTTGTAAATATAGTATGCGTGCTATTGGGGAACGAGTTTGATACGCGCATATAATCAGGCACACTTTTGCAAATTCTATCGATGAAATTGAAGTATTATGAGGACACCTATTAAATACTAAAGGGATATTCCTCGTTTTGCATTTAACGAAGTATGGGTCCTGTTAAAAATGTTTTGCGAGAATGATAATCCTAAATGAGATAAACTGTTATCAGTGAGATCGTAACTATTGCCACGTACGACTTCGACGAGACGGCTTTTCTGGCTCGAAGAATAAGATTTTGACTAATTTCAGCAGGAAAAAAAATGGTCAGGCTACACGCCGTCTCCGCAGCTGTCATCTTTGTCGGACACCATGATCTACTACGCGGTAACGCATAACCTCGCAGTGACGAACGTATCTTCCCTTCTACCCCAAATAAACACGTACTTTTTCCGGCGGAAATTTTGCGCTCGTACCTTTCTATTCAGTGGCCGGGAAAAATTTAATTTCATTTAACTCCGTTCCCGGGGAGGTGTGAAGTGCCGCATGATGCAAAGAGCAGAAGCTTGTTTTCTGGGACTAATTTTACTCGCAGGGAAAACTTCATGGGTTGATGGCGGCGTAAAAAAGTAATGAAATTGTGCGTAATATTTTTACGTCAGAAATTACGACATTTCATTAATTTGAACCGTGGTGCATGTAGTATTCAGAGTGAAACTCTAAAACACATAAAAATTATGATCACTTTCAATGGCAATTCTATGTTCGTCTACATTTTCATGTTAATGTTGCTTTCATGGACATAAAAAAATATGACATGACAATTAAATGTTATTACAATAATGTCTCCTGCTCAGGATTTTGGTGCACAAATGCTGTTCCGGATAGCAAAAATTCTCAATAATCTGGCCAATAATAATATTTTATTTGTTATATACAATAGTTTTTATTCAAATGACATTAATTCTCTCCCATAGGTTTACTACCTGGGAGTGAGTCGGTATTTTTTGGAAATTAAAATTTAACACAAGACACACACACACACACACACACACACACACACACACACACACACACACACACACACATATATATATATATATATATATATTTAGAAAATAAAAGATAAACTAAATGACTTTAAAAACTCTATCGCCTAAACCGGAAAACTATTTTAAGTTTTCAAAGACTATAAGTATTTCAATCTCTTGGCTTTCTTAGGAAAAATAACATGATGACCCACTTTATCAATTCAATATTGGCATTTAATAAAACTTATGGATAATGATACAGAATATACTTTGTACCAATTGATAACATAAATTGAATGCCGCACATATTGCTAATTGGGGATATTCATAGGAACAGTTAGCAGAGGAACAGTAAGTAATTATAGGTTGCAACTTAGGATTCCTACCCAGCCATTTTTCTTACTAATTTTTATTCAAAAAATAATTTAATTTAGAAGAGCATGAGATGCAACGTGCCTCACAAATATCGTCATTGATAGGTAACAGCGGAGGTGGAAACACCATCACTGAGAACCCTGCAATGCATGACCTTACAGCATGACTAAACAGCTGATTCTTCATTAAATGTACTACTGTTTAATATAAACATTTTTTCTACTCTTGAGTCATATTAGGCAAAAGATTCATTCTTTTCTCTTATACTTTTTGGAAATATCAAATAAAAAGTTGATTAGATAAAGTAGAGAATCTTCATTATTGGATTTTACAATTTTGAATTTTCTGCAATCCGTAGATTACTGGGTTTTCTGGTAAAATCTATTGCCGCTATCTTAATCTTTGCTAAGGTTTCTTCTCAGTCAACATCGTTTAACGGGTATATTTCCGATGAGATTTGGAGGCTTCATTGGGATGTTAATACCGCAGTAGATTTATATTGCATCAAACTAAATACCCAGGAATTACAGTATAAGGAACATAAAATACATTAAATTAATTGTAGATTTTCCACATTGACAGACGAGGCTGTTCCGCAGTGTGAGTACGACTTTATTTCATTAATTAACATGCAGTACCGTATGCCCGGGGCAAGAATAACTGCCCGCCTCGAAAGTGGTCACCAGAGTACTGCTGGCCACAAGCCGCATGTTGATTGACGCTCCATGGTCTTATTAAATAGACTCATGTTGCCAAACGCAAAGTTAATTAAACCGATTTAAATTGCATGGAGAGATATTTCCCAATGTTGATTTTCACTGTTGAAATATTCTCCTTGGACCGTGTGAAATAACTCGGTAGGAAAGAGGAGAGAATATTAAAAACCGCCGGAAAAGACAGCATGGAGGTACGAGAGTGGTCCCAGTAGTACCCGACCCGACAAAGAAAACAAACATTATGGCAAAAATGTATTTATTTTTCAACATAATTGCCTTTCGGCTCTATACACTTTTCCCAGAGAGGTTCAATAAGTTCGATACCCTTTTTATAATAAGAACTGTCTTGCTCCATAAAATAGCCATTAACTGCCGACATCACTTTTTCATGGTTAGAAAATCCGACCCATTCTTTCAAGTTTGCGAACGGAAAGTAATCCTAGAAAGCTAAATCTGGCGAATAGGATGCATCAGATAGCAATTCAAACTTTAATTCATGACTTTTGGCTATTGCAATAACGGATATTTGAGCAGGTGTATTGTCTTGATGAAAGAACACTTTCTTTTTGGCCAAATGCGGCCGATTCTGCTTGATTTCTTCACTCAAACGTATATTCAATGAAAATTATCCCACGAACGTTCCAATAAATCGACGCCATGACCTTGCCTGGAGATGAAACGGTCTTCTCCTTCTTTGCAGTCGGTTCTCCCTTTTGAACCCATTGTTTTGATTGTTTTTTGTCTCGAGTGTGAAGTAATGGACCCATGTTTCATCCATGGTTATGAAAAGGCGCAAACATTCTGCTTTGTTGCTGTGAAACTTTGCTAAACACTCAATTGAAACATCTTCACGACACTGGTTTTGCTCGAGTGTGAGCAAACTCGGCAGCCATCTTGCACACAGCTTTCTGTCTAAATCCAGTTAATATGCAATTTACCGAACTTTTTGTAATTCCAACTATGTCAAATGAAACAGTTTCTGGCGTAACTTGATGGAAAATCTTCATACTGACTTTTAATAATCAAACCACTTTACTTTTCCACATAAACTTTTTAATTTTTACAACCCAGGTTTCGTTATAGCATAACATCATCAGGTTAACCTGGTGATGTTATGCTATAACGAAACCTGGGTTGTAAAAATTAAAAAACTTAAGAAATTAAATATTATCTTTGCTTTCTACGGGAATAAAACTTTATTTGTCGACTAGTTTCGTTTACACTGTAACATCCTCAGGACTAGTAAACGAAACTAGTCGACAAATAAAGTTTTATTCCCGTAGAAAGCAAAGATAATATTTAATTTCTTAAGTTAAACATGGATTTCTACAAAGTTAAGGCCTCAACCATTCAGTGCAAAAATTAAAAAGTTTATGTGGAAAAGTAAAGTGGTTTGATTATTAAAAGTCAGTCCAACTATGTCTGCTAGCTCACTCACTTTCAGTCGACGATCATCCTTAGTACCACCTTTTGGATTTTGCTCACCCCTTTCTTGAGTCGTCATCTCATTTGGTCGACCAATGCGATGCTCATCTTGACAGCTCATACGACCTCGTTTAAACTCTGCTACCCAATATTTTAATGTTGTAAACGAAGGAGTAGGGTCACCCAGAGTAGAATCCAGTTAAGATTTTATATTGTTTGAGCTGAGGTCTTTCAAATAAAGGTATTGTATCACATTACGATGACCAATTTTCTCTATTTTTACAAATTCACTGAAAACTTTCACAATTGATGACTACCAAACAAATACTAAACAGCATGGCGTCTTCAAACTGGAAACATATGTTTTATAGATGCGTACTTTCTAATACTGTAATTTTTCAAACAACTACCGCCATCTTCAGGTCAGGCCGAGTACTTATGGGACCATCATCGTATTTGAATTAATATTTAGCTTTAACCCCCTATTTTTATATAATAACTTTTATATTCTTCTGTGCACCAGAAATAATATAAAATGAATTTGGATACCAGATATCCCTAAAGATGTTTGGGGAATGGTATTATCTGAAACAGTAGTTGTTTATTTGTCGGTTGAAACAATTATTTTCTTAATGCTTTTAACAATATTAAAAATAGCTCCTTCATGTGGACAAATGATTCAATTTTGATTGTGGTAGTGTTGCAACTAAATATATATAATATCCGTGGTGTGGCTGGTTTGGACTTTAAAGGGTTTTACTAAGGAATGTTTCACATATTTATATCAAAGGAGCCTGACAATCAACTTATTTCAAAGTATTGGCTTATATCATTTTAGATGTTCTTTCTTTGGATTAATGGGAAGTGAATGAATGAATGAATAGCAAGGTAGCGTCTACGAATACGTATTGCTAAAACTTCGAATAGCACTGAATTGATATTTCTTTCACAAGAAATAATAAACATGACACGTGGTCATTGACGTGCAGTTTTGCGAAAAGTTCTTATATTAAAAATTTTTGAAGATTATAATGCTAATTCCGGAAAGAATATCTTCCACCGGTAAGAAATATGAACGGAAAAGTGAATCATTCAATTTGGTATACGCGTAAATAATGTGATTCACGTGAGTTCGTTGTTAATTTAAATTAAATTTATCAATTAAATGAAGGCTATGAACCAACGTTTTATAATTGTTCCCATCTAACTTCGCTGATATCTATCACCATGTTTCTGCCTTTTCCCTTAAGATAACAAGACCTTTTCGCCTTGTGAAGAATTTTTCTTTTGGATTTCCAAATATAAACTTGGGTCGGGAAATGAAGTGTAAAATTTGGCCGCTGATCTATACTATATTTTAACCCCGCGAACCATTAAGTTCCTCCGAACGACGCCACGCAAAATAAAAACGGAGCAAGTTCTCGGTGGGGAAATATCATTGAATGGCCTTGGAGGCTGTGAACGCTGCGTCGTGGTTGCCCCTCTTTTTGCTCGAATCAAGCGGAATAACGGGAGCAATATAATGTACGGCCGCTCAACGAAGGAGTAAGGGAGTCCCTCCCCAGGACTCCCGTTTTTCGTTCAATTCTGTGCGATCTTCCCCACATATCTCAGCAGCCCCTTCTGCGTCAGGCTCGTGAGGAGAAAAAAAAAGGCAGACAGGATAAGGAGGGAGAGAAAAAGGGGAATGAGAGCGATATAGAAGGAGTATGAGGAAAAAGAGGGGACCCGTCTCCTTCCTTTCTCTCCGCTTACGTGTCCCTCTTTCCGCCTCGACTCCTGCCTCGTTTTTCCTCGCCCCGGAACGGGAATTCTCTCCCGGCCCGTCCCGATTCCTCCATTTCGTGCTTCGCCCTCTCTTCCCTCCCTCACTTCTTTCAACCTCCTAAGTCTTCTCACACGCCTTTCTCCCTCTGCCTTTCCTGGCCTCTACACCCACACTCCTTCCCTCCAGCAGTGCCAACCCCTTCGTCCGAGGCTCTTTTCCCTCTCTCTCTCTCTTGCTTTTTTTAAGCGAAGAAAATGTTCCGCGGAAACCCAATTATTTCCCAGGATTCTCTTTTCGTATCTGTCATCGTCGCAGGTTAGCGACCCTAGGAGGGATCTCGCTGCACCCTCCCTCCATCCTACTCTTTTCACTCCCCTGATAATCTTACCCTGCCCTTTTGTCGTTTCTCTCTCGGAGCTCGAGTCTTCCCAATAACTGTTTCTAGTATTTCTGACCAAGTTTGCTCAATTCCACTCGGCAGTTCTTTTATAAATTTAATTTCGCCCTATCCGCCATTATGACTCGAACGAGTGTCTAGGGTTGCGGTAAATAACACCGTTTTTTGTTTATTTGTTTATTCTTCTACCAATCTCTGCAATTAGGAGTCTCTTTTTTGCACATAAACTTTTGATTAGTTACTCCCATTCATTTGACTTAGGGCAGAGTAAATTCGAAAATTGGATTTCCTCCGAATTTTTTTCAAAACTCAAGCGTAACTTTTTTTTTAGGTTTGAGATAACTTTGCCATTAAAACTTTTAAATTGTAAACAGGTGGGCTAATCATGACAGCAGATGAAAAGTATAAAATGCAAATGAGTTACATTGAACATAGTTTCATATATCAGTGCAAAATCCTCTTTGTTACATGAAAAAATTTTAATTCGGCTAGTTTGTATAGTGACAAGGATGCTTAATTCCAGGTGTGACATCCGTTATTAGTAAATGACTCTTCCGGAAAAAGGAGAAGACAAGGCTTAGAGACGATGAAAAATACTTTCTAGTGGATGAAGGGGATCGGGATGGTGTGGAAGCTAACGTTCTGGGTGCCGGGTTCGGACTCAGGGCCCTCATTGGACCCTGGGCCCGGGTGGGAACCCAGTACGAAATTTTTCTATGCTACCGATCCCTACTTGAGGTGCTTTGTGGAGGCCACTTAGAGTGATTACGCCGTTTTTCGGATGGGACATTTAACTGTGGACCCCTTGGTGTCTTTCGTTAAGGGTGGGCTAATGCCGACGCCGAGTTTCCCTCCTCCTTCATCCTAATGGCGCAAATGACCTTAGCTGTCGGTTGCCTCATCTAAAAACTACCAATAATAATGAATGAAGTCCACTGAAGTTGAGGATAGAGAGGTAAATATAAGTTTCTGGACATTTTGTCCTGCAAAGAGATGTTTGCGGTACTTGCCAGGTTGAGACAAGCCTTATTCTCTCTTCAAGGAATCATGTTTATTTAGCCCGTGGCAGTTGCCATTCAAATGCAGACTACGAGTATAACACTTGCTATTGCAAAAAAACTCTTAGAATTACAGAAAGTAGATTGAAATAATTAAGAAAAAACATGCTTAATTATTGAAATTGAGTGTTTGTTCATAATATGGGTTCAATGTTTAGAACTAACAGAATCTAATTTTTAACCCCCCCCATCACTCCTCCGTCAATATAAATCATATTTTTGGATATATATGGCAAGTACAGCATATTGGAAAATAGATAATTTTATGGATATTTTGCTAAATTGTGTAGCAATTTGCGGTCAACAATATTGAGAATACGACCATGGAATTATAAAAACTCTTCAAAAATGGGTTGGAAGATCGTTTAGCATGCATAAGAGAATATTTTGGGAATCCTGCGTAACTACTGTCAACTGAAATTCTATGAACGGTTGTTGAGTCAGCCTAACCTGGCTTCCCGTTGAAATTCAACCGAAAGAGAAGACAACTTATTCCCTGGCGAGGTATGCAATTTACACTTTGCTTGCGCTGTTTTTACACTGCAAAATAGTTTTTATTTCCCGTCAAACCACAAACTTTAGTTTATATAACAATCTCATAGTCTCTCTCTTCCGTTCCCTATCTTTTCTTTCCACGAATGTCTGCAAAATTCTGTTCTGCGAACCTTTGAGAAGGATATCTTACGGAATATGTTGCTCCCTTGAATAAGCTGAACATTTATTCGCTGGTGATAGGAATTATAATTTCCTATACCGATTTTAATGGGAAATTCTAGAAATGTTTGGATTTTTATTAATATGCAATGACATTTTTAGACATTGAATTATAAATCGCCAACTTTCCTATACGATTAGAATGAATTAGGGATAGGAAAGAATCATAAGTTACGTTTTCAGATGTTACTAATTATATTTTTTTCAGTATTATCTGGTAAGGATGGCTGTGGGAGGGAAAATATGAGGGGCTAAAGAAGTGTTTGCTAAAATCTCCGATACTGAACGGTATATGGGATATGTTGCGCTATATGCTACCTCAAAAGTGACAATTTTAGTTCAAACTTTTAATAATAGAATTAGGAAAATTTTATCTATTTTATTGAATCTATAGTCTTGAAAAGCCACAAGTCTAGTTATTCACGTAGGCTGACTAATTTCAGTTAAAACTTTGCTTGATTTTTCCAGTAATAGTTTACAATTTTATGTTGAGTTGGCCATAGGAACTTATAAAAACCCGCGTTGAGGTCATTTGAGTGCACATTAGTTTGAATCGGTCTAATTATAGTCCAGTTAATCAATCAGCGAAACAAGCACATATAGGTAAGGTTTCAGGATGAACCCTGAGAATATTTGGTGTTTCACCATAATGTTGGGTCATGTTCGAAGCATACTGTATTCTGATATGATCTACATAACTATCATCAGCCAGAGTAGTCATTTTCCTTCCTCATGAACATTTTCATGAAAGCTGCCTGTCGTTGCATCGATGACATCATTCTATTACCCAATTTTGAGCCCTACAGAATTAATTTGACGGGCGACCTGCTCAGCTGTGGTTTTACTTCAAAACATTTGATTTGGACCTTTTTATGCGCCAGCTAACTAGATTACAGACTCCAAAACCTTGGCTCATATGGTACCAATAAAAAAAGTAAAATATGGTACCAATTTATCATAGGGCTATAAATTTTTTTTTAATGATCATTATATTCCTTGAAAAAAGAAAACTTTCACAAGTTTTAAAGGTTTCATATGTGAAACACCAAATTATATATAGCTCCTTTCTTACGTATAATGCCTTTTGCGGGCTTTTACAAAACTCTTCCATTGGATTCTAAACACTATGATGCCTACGTAGATTTGATGAGAATCGTTGTTTTCATAATCTCCAGAGTGGCTGCATCGGAGGCTGATAGCGCGACAGATAAAAAATAATTTTTCATTGACGATGTTTTGTTTGCTTAAAAATCTTAATTAATTCTATTTTTTCGGGGGAATTTTAGATGAAAAAATTGAAACAATCAGCCCCGGACAACACTAAATAGACCTCCACTTACATTTCTGGACTGGATTCTATTTCACTCGTCAGGGCATATCTCGTGAATCAAATATAATTTGACCATATCCCATCAGCCAGCACTAAAAATGTGTTTATTAGAGATATGAACACTCTCCTGACTATCGTAAACTCATTAGGTGACTAGGCCTTCATGAGGATGGAGCACAGTAGGGGATTTAGAAAACCGCTAGGGGTTTCTATTGGTGAAAAAAATATTTTTTTAACCGTTTATCTATAAAGAAATTTCACAATCACATTGAAATTGAAACTAATCGCACTACTTTAGACCCCGCATCGCCGTCTGTAGCTTATAATTTTGTACCCGGAAGGCAGCAAGTATTCAAAATTAGGTTAGAGTATATAAATAGTATTAAATTAAAAGTATATTAAATACAAAAATATTCCCCAAGAGGAGAATATGGCCCCCATGATTTCCCATTTGCACCCTTCCCTTCGGTGGCAGAAAAGACGTGGGTGAATATGTATTAAATGTCAACTGTGGGTCATTTAATGATACCAAGGGATTTTTGGTATGTGCAAAAGGTAGCTTATACTCTTATTTTATCATTTACTATGCTACGCATTAGCTAGTTTACGACAGAGAAGGTGGCACTGCGTTCGCCTCTATTTGACCTCTTTTTATCCCGCTGTGAGAGACCACCGCACTGAACAAAGGGAAGTGAGAGAGAGAACGCTTCCATTTGTATAGATATATAAACGTCAACCTATGTGACTCACTGCAGTAACGCGTGGAATTACATTTTGACCCTGTTTGCTCATTTGCATGCCTCGGAAAGAGAAGGTCGTGGAAGGGGGGTTGAAGGAAAGGAAGAGGGACAATCCTTGAGACAGGGAAAGTAGAAGGGAAGGAGAGAGAGAGGAGTGAGGGGAGGGGCTGGAGAAGAAGCAGTGGAATAGAAGAAGGAAAGAATGAAGTCGCAGAAGCACGCGAGGAGGTTGGCGAAGTGGAGAGATTTCGGTTAAGGGGACATTTCCGCCTGCGCGAAAAATCTTCGTTCCAGTGCGTTTGTCCTGGACCTCTTTATTCACTCCTTTTCTCCGCACCGTTAGGATTGCGAAAGGGCGATGACTTAGTTGTTTAAGTCAGGTCGGGTGCCGTGCGCAGAGCGGCGATTTTTCTCCGGGTGTGGTAACCTAGGGACCGTGTTATATACTCGTACACTAGGGGAGCTGTGATTCACTTCTAAGTTGAAGGAAGCTGCACTTTAGAATCCATTTATTCTTAGTTTTTCCATCTTAAATCAACCTAGCCCTCCTTCCTTACCGTAACCGAGCATCACTTGAACACTATTATGCCGTTGCCTATGAAACGACCATGGTCGGGGGATTCTATTCTAGAGCACATGATAAGGTAGTGAATGAACATTTTATGACGAATTTAAACGTGAGGTAGTATGAATGAAAATTACCTGTAATTTCTTAAATTATTGCATAATAACATAGATTATTGTGAGGTACTATCAAAGAATAATTCACTTTCAATCGACAATACATATCTCCGTTCGTCTCGTTATGAAAACAGCATTAAAATATATCCGTTAACTATTACCAATCCCCATCTCATCATTATCGTTCATATTTGTTCTAGTTAATTCAGCTAGAAATATAGTTAGGCTATAAATAGGAAACTATTTCACAAGATCAAGTGCACGCAAACTTGTACCTACAAAATATATCAAATTTCTAATTACGCTAAACAATAAAAAAGTAACACCTTCAAAATGTAAGAATAGCTTTCGTACTTGTATGTTAATTCCATCTGGTCAGAAAAAAGATATAATGTCAACTACAATTGTTATTGTAAAAATAACATTTCCAATTAGGCAGGTTAAATACCATTGATCTTAAAAAGGGGGAAGTTGTTATCATCAAAAAAGATTTTATCTTTTTGCTGTATTCACAGAATCCACCTTTTCCCTGATGGCATTCACGATGGAGTATTGATTCGCATCCGTAAACACTTAAACGCGTTATGTTTCCCGTGGCTAGCATCACAAAGGGGTCATTCACCTCTAATCCTTTGAATGGAAGCAATGGGGGATCCTTCCAGGCTATCAGGAAGTGGCCTCCACACGATATTCAAATCGCAACAATCAAGTTTTCCTCCGCCATTTTATTTTCTGCGATCAGGTTATCTCTGGGATGCCATGCGCATGGGCGCTGGACCACTGCAGTGACTTGTCAGCCCGATCTCCCTCCCTTCCTTGTCGTAACTCACTCCACTCGTACTCCCACGGGCCATCCGTCGTATTTACGGGCGTTGGTTTCACGAACTTAATAACCTCAGCAATTCAAGCGCCACGAGACTGTACCGTAAAAATTCAGGGCATAAAGGGCTATAAGCTCGCCTTTCATTTTAAAAGATGGGGATAGGAATATTGGCTGGGCGTGAATTTTGTTCATCTCACTTATGAAGCTCAACCTGTGCTGCGTCTCATACTAGAACCGCTAAGTCTT
Source organism: Hetaerina titia (assembly GCA_037158775.1). NCBI lineage: Eukaryota > Metazoa > Arthropoda > Insecta > Odonata > Calopterygidae > Hetaerina > Hetaerina titia. The sequence goes on along the minus strand of CM073775.1, from coordinate 73,966,891 downwards.
CTTGTTGCCGAAGAGTTATAGGATTTTCAAAGCAGAATTTTTGCAGTACAAAATTTCCTCTGTTTCACCAGAGCAACGACGCGGTTTTAAAAAGAAATGCAACCATGACGAAAATGTTTGCTTGATCCTTTATATTTTCAGTTGACACATTATCATCCAGTGGATACGGAAATAACTTTGGTGGAGATGTAGATTATTGAAAAATAAAATTATCACTTAGATTTTTGTGTTCCACCTATTTACAGCTCGATTTAAGCGATATTTTATTTCCTTCGAATTTTTTATAGAGCTCTATTCCAAAAATGCATTACTTTCAAGCCATGGCTTCGTGCCCAAAAGGGTTGCACATCCATTTGAATAAGAGAGCTTTGCTAGTGCTCTTTAGTTTCACGCAAACCTTTTTAATCCTAGAGTTTAGCCATTCAAATTAGAGTGGGCTTGTCTCATTCCCTTTGGAATCCCATCGTAATACGTATTTATGGGAGGAGAGAAGAATGAATGGATTCTTATGTGACGATTGTTAATACGTTAATATCTACAATGAAGAAATGAGAACAATAATATGAACAACAGCTTTTAAGACTAATGCCATGTGATTCGATTTAATATGGCACTAAGAACTTATCCTTCTAATACTCCGAAGCTGAATTATCAACAGCAAAACTTAACCAATATGTAATTAATATTTTTCCTTTACTTTATCCTAAAAAGAGTAAGAGGCACGTGATTGTTGAATTTTTCCACAGAATAAAATATGAAATGGAAATAAAACATTAAGAGCTGGAGATAGCAGTGAAATATTGATGGTACAATTACTACGCCTAGCATTATCGGGCTAAGATCATCACGAACCTTGAGATCAAAAGCTAAATGTAACCAAATGCGGGTGTGTTGCATTCCTCAGTACACATACCTAATCCTCCAAATACCATTTAGCAAGTTATCACGTCGAGAAAAGGATACTGCGAGTAACTCCCATTGCTCAGAAATTACACTGTTTATGATGATGTTACGTAGTTTTATGTGGAAAAAAAATAATCTTTTAGATGGATATGCCAAATAAAATGCCCACATTTGAAATCTATCCTATCTATCCCACTTAGATAAAACCATTTGAGTTTATTCCACAGCAAGCTCCTGCTTGTACATAATCGACCTGCTCTTTCCTTTAGGCATACAAAGATCAAGTGGTATTTCTTTCAGGGAAGCACGAGAATTTGCATATGAGGTGTTAAACATTGATACTGTGCGTTGTTAAACTTCCTAGTAGTGTTTATTTTAGTCTTCTTTGATTAGTTTGATCCTTAGGTCAGCATCCTTTGTATCTCTTATCAAACGCTTGAAAAATATTTTAAGTCACATTGAAGATAAGTTTATAATATTTTTGAATTAAACAAAATTTGCCCATTTCCTACTGTATGGTTGGCTATTTTTTAAGCAGTTATTTATCTACAATACTTATATATTTCTGAAATCGTTTTCAATTGTATTTTGTTGCAACAGTTCTTAAGAAACATTTGCCAATTTAAAGTTTCTTGACGAGGAAAGCATCCGAAGCTCTTTCATTTAATCAATTACAATGACGGAAAAGTAAATACAAATTTAAAATTATGATCTGAATTAATTTTAAAACACTAGCATTACTCGAAATGACACGTATACTGATTCGATTGGGACTTCTTGCTCAGGTCCTGAAAGCCAATCAAATGCTTTGAAACAAATTTTTACCATAACCTCCTCCATTCTATCTCTAAAATTTAATAATTATATTTTTTATCAACTGGTATCTAAAATTTTTATAATTGCAGTTTATGTTTCATTACGTTGGACACGGTTTAAAAATTTTTATTAACCTCTAACATTCCATTTTAAAACAATTCTTATAGTATGATTGTTATTATTAGGTAATCTACCGTTTAAGGTAGGTTTTTGGATGGAAAAACCTATCAAATAAACATTTTGTAACTCCAAACAAAACCCAATCCAGCAACCTACTCTACATCACAATATGATAATACAATTACATAATATGATAAATATTTTATATTATTTATATTTTAATTAAAAATATAGGCACACGTAAGAGAGGAGAAGTGAAACAATTAGTGAATAGAGAAATTAATGAATGACCATTTAACGCATGCCATTTTCAAACTGCCAATGCAATTCAGTTAATTTAGCTTTGTGGTTCGGAAAAAAATGATCCAAACAAATACATGAGTTGGATTGGATTCGTATGAATGGGCATTGGAACATCTCCAATCAGCGGATCAAGGTCACAAGTAGCCTAGGGATTTGAGCGTGGGCTTAATGGCTCACCATTTTTTGGGTGGTCGTGAGTCGAACAAAGCCACGGAGTCGTAACGGCGCCATCGCGATGCCGCCTATCCTCACCAGTGTTGCTAATGTTTTACATTTATCAACTTGTCTGGATTTTCCCGGTTTTCCATTCCAAATTTTCAATTTTCCAGTTGAAGGATTTCTCTTGGGTTGACACTGGTTTTCAGTGAAACCATAGACCGTTTGAATGACCGTATCAAATAAAATGAAAGAATGAACCAGAAGCTCTAAGCTAGTGTAAATTTGGCACTCCAAAACTCATAAATACGAGGTGACAAGCATTTTTTTAAGTCACTAGCCAACACAAGCCTTGTTGTTCGTCCTCACCGACTACAAGACTGTAGTTTACCCCAGCACACGGCACCGCTTGTTATTTAATTTCTACGAGACCATCCAATCAAACCGCTAACCGAATGAATAAAAAGAAACAGTTACATTAAACGACTAGAGAAACTCACGAATCGCCAATTAGCGAACTCAATGTTAAAAGCAGATAATATGATTCGATGGTTTCTTCTAGCTTTGTGATTATATCGATGGCAAAGTGTGTCGAAACCAAGGTCGTGGATGTAAAATAGTAAAATTTCTTGAAACAACTGACTATTCATTACTTCTCCGTATGGAGTAGTAGTTTTTATGTAAGGCGACCGACAGAAAAGGTTATTTGTGGATTTAACAACTCGAGCGAATTTATGGTCTCCAGCGAAATATTTGTTGTCTCCAGGATTTGAACCCGGGCCATCTTGGCGAGAAGATTATACGTTAAGTACCACACCATCCCGATTCCCTCTCCATATGGAGAAATTCGACAATGTTAATCCACAAATCGTTCGTTTCCATCAAATTAATCAACGCAATGAAATGTTATTATGAGGATTTTGTCCCAAAGGTCTCAACATTTAAATTAATTTTAAAAAATTCATTCGTTTTTCCAGTCGTATTAGGGCGGGCTATTTTTTTCATGCCTTCTACAGAAATTCCATATTAATGTAGTCATTCTAGGGGTAGGGGTCTTGCGTTCAGCATTCGGAAATACTGCTGAATCCTCTCTCCCTTCTAATTATCCTCCGAAAAAAATCGAGCCCGTTCGTGTGAAAAAGTCCCGGGGATCGAAGCCACTCCCTCCCTCGCTCGTAGCACGTCCTGATCCCGCTCGATGTCTGGCGCCACCGTGGGAAACGAGCCTCGGGAGAGGGGGGGCGGGAATGGCGAGGGGTGCGAAACCCCAGCGGGGGTAGGAGGAACCGAACGTCGAGTCCCCGAGTTTGTTGTGCTAATACACGCGTGAGTCGAGTGCCAGCGTGCACCGAGGAGAAAATTGGAATGTAGGATTTGCACTGGGAAGGAAGCGAGGCGGTAGTAGGCGATGTTTGCCCTCCTAGACTACACACACAACCGTACATACACACAAACACACACACACATATATATATATATGTTTGTGTGTGTATATATGTATGTATATATACATAAAAATGGACTCATAAATAAATACACGTGTATATATACATATGTATGTATATATATTTACTGGTAAATGTACCTGCGCGTATATGCGAGGGTGTGTATGAGAGAGAGAGGGAAGGCTGTGTCCCCCCACCCTCTTGCGTTCGAATGCAGCCAAGATTCCCGGTTGAATGTGTGTTTGTGTGTGCGCGCGCGTGTGAGAAGGCGTCGTGTTTATTTAGTTTAAATGGGTGGATGTGACGTTAACGTCTTCATACTTGCGAGGGAGAGTTGGGATGGGTGGGCTGGGGAAGATGGGATGATGGTACGCGGAGGGTGGGGGGACGGACGGGCGGTTGAGAAGGGGTTGAGGGATCGCAGGGTAGAACCAGGTGGGAGGGGTGTGTCCCTGACGGTGTGGGCGGCGATCGAATCCGGGATGGATGCGGTCTATGGGAGTCAATTTTTTGGGAGAATGCGTTCTTTCACTTTCTTCACCACAACTCTCTCCCCAACTCCCCCACTCAGCCCGTCTTCCTCTCCTTCACCGTTCTCCCCTAACGTGCGCACACACGCTCGGCTTCATGGAAATTTTCTGAGGAGAGTTGCTGGCGCAAAACATACATGACGTACGAGCACGGAAAGAGTAGTATGCGAATTAATTCTATTGTTCTCGGAAGGGGAAAGAGATCCATGCATTTGGCGCTTGGCTGCTCGCGAAGCGCAGTCGCTACATCCAGTCCAAGGCCAAAAGCGGAGATTATTAGCGAATTGGTGGTGGTAACGAGGCGGATTGATTTTTTTCGGGATACGTTTCCTAGTTGAGCGCGGAGAAACAGGATATCTTCTTAATTGAGTAGGAGTGATTCAAGCTTTACTATTTTCGTTGATTTCACATTTAAGACTCCCAATCTCCTCTGGAATAACTGAAGTGGATACCAAGATAAGGTTGGTGGACCATTATTTATCTTTTTTGAGGGTTAACTTCATGGGTATTTTTCTCAGTAATCGAATTTTTACGATTCCATATACAGATCCACACTCAATGGTCATTTTTACCGCCATGAATTGCGTTATTTTAGCTTTCTGCTATCAAAATTTTAATAATTATGCACATTGGTCATACACAGTGAAAATAACGCTAAAGTCAAGTCGAACAGTAATTAAATATTTTCGATTTGAACATATTAATGAACTGGTTAAAGGACACAATGTCAACTAATTAATTAAATGTATAATACGGTCGGATAATTTTTAAATATTAAAGGATTTAAAATTAAACGTGGAATAAAAATATAATGTTCTAAGTAAAAAGAACTGCCTTCTCCATTTAATGAAAAATACCTATTGCATTTAATGTGAAATATCCACTGAATTTAACGGACAATCATGATGAATATACTGTCTCCAATCAATTTCACAGCTACGCATAAGTTAAGCATACCATGAGAGCTGCGGTGAATTTAGTCGTGTCCCAAATGGATGACCCTTTTAACTTTTTCCTGGAAACACCTACACATCAGCCTGTTTTTTTAATGTTGGATTGAAATAATTAGATGAAGGTATGGGTTTAAAGGAGATGTACCGACGGAATTAGCAGAATCATCTCATTAATTTTTTTTCCGCCCATAACATGACACATATCACCGAGAGTCCTCGAATCACTGCAACTGTCACATGTCACTTGCACGTGTACGTCAACCGTGACATGTTTTCATGTTCAAAGACAGGTGAATTACCTTTCATATCAACCTTTACTATGAACATATATATAAAGAGATATTAGAGTGGTAAACATTATCACTAAGCAAAAGGTCATGGCCAAGGTTGTTTTAATATTTGTTAACTATAAAAAATAAGACGACAAAGAGAGGCTAAAATTTTACTATTTAAGTTTCTGTAACTATAAAAATCAGTAAACTGTTACTTATGAGCATATGAATTGCCTAAGATGTGATTTCTCTTAATTGCAGAATATATACCTTAATTAGTCAATATTGTTTAAAAGATAACAACTTTTAATTAAATATTTTTAAAAAATCATGGAGACACAAGAACCAAAACAGATTGTAAGAGGAACCAGGATGGCATCAACTTAGTAATAGTTAGTGTTTTTTCGTTGAAGCAATTTGTTTTCGAGTGAAGTTCAAAGGAAAAGAGGGTTTGAAATTGGGCCACGCGGCTCATGTCAGGAATTGCCCTGCGGAGTGGAAGGACCAAACCAGTGCAGTCGCGGGCCGTCTCTCTCGGATGGCGGGCCAAAATCGCGGAATACGTAATGAGTGAGAAGTAGAGCAAACTATATCAGCAGTTTCTCGGTTAGACCGCAGGGCAAGAATCGCTGTGGTAATTTAATGCCATGAGTTTTATTTTTTTTTTAATTTTAGTGTTCGGGTGACTTCATTCCTCTGCGTTCTGCCACGATGCCAAAAACTCCGCCATTTCCACCATGCATACTCCCGCTCAACATTTGCGTGAGTTGCATGGCTGGAAAAGGTTCCAAGTTTGGGTTTTATACACTCTAATATTCTCTTGACCAGTTAGAAGTCATTGCACTCTATCACGTGCTAATTATTTGCCTAGTATTTTTACTCACGAGTTTAAAAAGTCGACTAAATTTTTGGTAACATTATTTGACCACTCTTCCTCAATTTTTCTGATGATTTTTCATGATGACATATCTCGGTAAAGATTCAGTTTTTTCTAACAATTAAGCATGGACCTTTCGTTTTTGGATTATTTCTCTGGCAAACTAACCCCATTTAAAATGCATTTTTAAATCCATAACTAATTCTTTCATAGGGTAATCCATCATGAACTAATATATCTCCTTAGAAAGCTTATATCTTCCATCGACTTATTAATTTTAATTAAGTCGCATATAGTTCCCCCTTGTGATGATATGCAATTTATTTCACAAGCATCCACAACCTGTACCCATAACATGCTCATGATTCATTATAAAACCGAGTCATCAAAGTTATTTCTGATGGTAAGCTCCATTAAATTAGACGGGTTTACTTAATATTATTTATGAAATAGGGAGGTGTTTTGAGTGTTTTCAGATAATTTAAGGACATTTAGTATATACTCTTTCGGTTTTAGCAGAAACGATGTAATTTAATATGTTGAAAGATGAAGTAGTGAACGGAGAGTCCGGGTTCAATTCGGAGTATGTGATTTTCCGTTTGCGCGATCTTCCTGAGAAACCACAGTTGGCACAGGGAATGAAATTAATTATTCTGATGTGTTAATTTCACTCACCGTTTGGACTTGAGTTAGAGCCCAACCTTCTATTCAACCAACTGTCGAGAGTGGGTTATTATGGTTGGTTATCTTGTAGCCCACAACTGGGATGTAATGGTGGTTAAAGAAGAACATTAGACCGTGGCAATTTATTGACAGGAATTTCACTGCTTCATAAAAACAAGTGTTTACGAGTTTCTTCATGTTCAGACATATTATCAAAGAATTAATTTATTGGCATAAAGATACGGAGATAAGATTAAGAAGGCATAGAGATTAAGAAGAACTGAAATAGTTATACTTTCACTAGGTCCATGTGAATCAGGAAACCTGTAAATTTACATATACATAAATCCCCGAAATCCACCGGAAAGGTACAAATGGCAGGAGGTGCAAGCACCACGACAACAACCTGTGTTGTGAGGACTACATTCAAAATATTTTCAACGAAATTATAGTCAATTAAATAATAATATCTTTGACGTATTCATTCGTTTTCCAATTAAGACATTATTCACCTTTTCTAAATATAATTACGTTAAGAATTTTTTGCTATGAGATGAAATGAATGATCAAATCATCATTTATTTGAAATAGCTGTGCCCTATTTCACATCAATAATTTACAGCAACTTAAATTTGCGAGGTGAGAAAAAACTAATGCATAAAAATTGAACTTTTTTATTAAAATGTTAGTCTTTTCACCCAGCAGTCCATAAAATTTCTGCAATCTCTTGTAGTCAAATTTTCTTTTATTATCTTTAGGATTAAATAAATAAGCATTTCCAAAAGGCTCGGGTTCTATATTTGATTTTCTATTAAGAAATATATTCATTTCTGCTTGAAAATATATTATATAAACAGATTATGAAAGAAAAACATTATTAATATAACCTCGCGAAAACAATAACCTCTATTTGACGGGAATGTAGACACTTTCGATACTTCAGAAAACTGGGTCGTATTGTCAGGTGTTCATCGATAAATTACGTGCAAACTCGCCTTGAAAGTGTGTCATTGTGAGCCCATACTTAGCATGCGTGCCTCCGGCCTCTTCAAAATTCTGTATAGGTAAGACGGGAAATTGCTCAACGTCAGCAAATCCACCTGCAGCAATCCGGCGCAGGGATCATTCTTTTATTTTGTGTTGCCACTGATCGTCTCTCTCGAGGGCAAAATTATATCCTGAAAATTAACTTGTAAAGACTCCATTTTATAGAACCCTCCATTAATTAAAGGTTTTACGCTGCATAGGACGACTCAATACTACTACATACTACTTTACACTTCAAACACCCAGGCTTCATTTTCTACTGTAAGGTGTGTAAGGTGCTATCGCACACATTTCTGCGATCTCGGGACCCTGAAACGAATTTATTAGGATATGAGGAATATCGACAAGTTGTAAAAGCTTTTTCATTAGGAAATATGCCGACCGTGTGTAAAAGCTTAAAATTAGATGCGAAAATTTTAGCGTGTTCATTTAAAGCGTTCCAGCTTCATGAGTGCACGCAAGAACAGAATATAGAACATTTAGAAACACAAAGAGGAGAAGAGAGACGAAGGATAAAGAAACCAAGATGTTCTTTTTGGAAAGCTTTCCCTCGATATAAGCCTAGGTACCGGCATAACATGTACTCATCATGCAGAGATCATGGATTTTCCCAAAGCCGTCCACCCAAAACCGCTTTCCGACATGCGAATAAAGAAAAAAGTTGCGAAAAAAATGCAGGATCATTTTCCACGGGAGAGAAATGGGGACGAGAGAGGGGAGTGGGGGAGAAGAGGCAGGGTAAGCGATGACGGAATGATAGCACAGGAGAGGGACTCACAATGGGAACGGGCGGAGCGATGGGAAGACGTGGGGTTTCGAGGGAGGGGTGGAGGGGAAGGTGGCGGGGGAAGGAAGGGATGGTTTGGTGGGTGCGTGACGTCACGTGAGTGGGAGATTATCTGGCCGTTGAACGGGTGCCAAAGCTGGAGGTGAGGAGGAATGTGTCCGGGAGATGGCTCTCAGGTAGTCGGCCAGGGATGGGAATTTTTTTCTCAACCTATTTTTTTTGTGATTTATAAATTTTTTAAGCCCCGCTTTTTTTCCCCCACGTTTTTTCGAATCGTTAATCGTTTTTGAGGCGGTAAAAGATTAATGACTCATCGGCAGAGGCCTAAGAGATTTACGACAGCGGCGCAAGAAAAATGTATTTATATATTTATAGGCACCTTTAACTCCTGCCACCCCCCTTCATCTACCCGGACGATAAGATTTAGAAAAAAATGTCCGGCCGTAAAAATATAACAGAGAGCTCCGCGTTGTGATATATGATACTGAATTGGGTTAGAAAATTTCACTTGAATTTGTGGCACCCGGCAAAAAGTAACCTATTTAGTCGTGCGAGCTTGACATTTTGGCGTCCATATCTCGCACCTAGTATCTTTCCATGGGAGAATATATCCATAGGATGCCGATTAAGGGAAATTAGACGCAGAGTAAACTCGCGTGTAGAGGGGAAATATGGGAAAACTAACCAACGCAGATTTACAGAAAGTGATAATGGGACATGTTGAAATTACACCGGAAATAAAATGGACGAATTTCATGCGGATCCATTAAGGGAGCGTCAACGTGGAAAAATTACCTATTCAGCCATTCCAAATGTTTTTGGAAGAGAAATATTGCATACTTAACCTCGAGATGTATGGATATCTTCTTAATTGTTCCTTATCATTCAAATAGCAATTCCATTCATTTAAATACAGTTCCACATATTTACTTGGACGAATGAGAAAAAATCTAGAGCATAGAATAATTTAAAATTGCGGAATTCCTTTAAGAATTAGCTGAAATCCTTTTACGGGCGTAAAAGCAAGGTTGAATGAAGTTTTTTCTATACAGAACTCAGGAGGAAAATGACGCACGCAATCGGAGCAATCGCCAAACTCTAATCAAAATGTCGGACACGGAGGAGCCATAGAATACTCGTGAATTTTATTCTCGTAACAACCTTCGTTGTAACCAATTAAACAATGGGATCTGCAATTAAAAAAAAAGAAAATTCTGGTAGACATTTTTAGAGAAATGAAAAATGGGGCTTTGTTAGAGCAATAATATCTCGTAGAGATAATACTAGTAAGGATCTAATAGATCCCTCTTTGATAGAGATTTACCTTAATGAATCCATCTCGAGTTTAAACTGTATAATTAGTCTGTACTTAGAATTGGAATTCTGTAACTCTCTTGCGTACCGAATTATGATCAGAGTTTGACCGTGCAATCATATCAATTTTAATTGTAGAGATTAAGAATTTAAAAAAATATCAGCAGAAGCCTACCGGCTTAGAGTTGGTATTTGATGAACCCTGGCACTAAATACTGCTACACCAGTAAGCCGTAGCTAACCTGACTCAAATACCCTTTAACCTCATACTATGTAATGAAATAATTCATTCTTGAACTATTCATACATGTACAAATGCACATTAACTTAATCCATAATAGCTTTTTCCCCCTCCTTCCCATTTTCCCAGGATTCTTCACAATATGTCGGTCTCCAGCATTCTATTTTCTACCAGTATGTTCTGCATCCATCTGTTCTGGCTTCTTTAAATTTATTTCCTGTCTTTTTCTCTTCTCCTACCAAAACAAAACGTACTCGTATTTTCGTATGTGTCCATTGAATTTTCCCTTCCAAGGGAAATGATCTTTTGCGTTTTATACATGATGATATCTCTAAATCGATACATCTTTAAATCGTTCTAATAAGACGGATCATGTATTAAATTTATTTAAATATCAGACTTTGCGTCGCATGGTAAAAATATTTTTATAATTAGAGTATAATGGTGAAGCATTAAAATAAGATAGTGTAACGCTTAATTAAATATAATGACCCTCATGGTTTAAATGCAGTGTGCCAAAATAATAGCCTCGATAATATCGAAGAATATTGAGAACTTGCGAGAGAGTTTATGTATACCAAATCAAGAAAGAAAATGGAGAAGGTATATCATTTTGTTGTTATGAATCAATTTTATGCACCAATGGAATGTCTCCTTTTACCTTGATATTACAAATATGAAGTATTTTTATAGAATCAATAAAGGTTTGATCACGAAGAATGATATGCATAAATTTAATCTGAAAGTATGGATATTGTGCGGTATAAAAGTCAATTACGAGAAAATATATAATACCTTTTATATCTAATATCGTGAAAAATTAACGCAACACTGCAGTTTTTACACAGAGTTAAAAATTACCACGAAGAAAGGAAAGGAATTGAGGAAGTATTGAGTAAGTAGAAGCATTTTTCCATGATGTCAGTTGTTAAGGAAAACTATACCTCAGTTAATTAAGCATTGGTATTTAAAATGATCTCACTCTGATTATGGTGGGACCCTTAATGGCTTCTCAACTTAGTTCATTCACTCTCATTATGTATTAATTCACTTATTCCCTGCACTTCCTGAGAATAAACGTCTTTTCAGATACTGAGTATGTCATGAATTTATTAGAAATTTAAGTTAAAAAGATGGAATGTGAGAATGCGATCATTTTCATGTTTTATATATATATATATATATATATATATACATATATAGATGATGCGGAAGTACTCACGAGAGCAATATAACTTTTTGACGGCACAATAGAACACAGATTAAAACAGATAACACGTAAAAGGACACTCACACTGTAGATGATTTAAGCTTTCGGCCTACTCCGAGGCCTTCTGTCTAGTCTGACCTGAAGAAGGCCTCGGAGTAGGCCGAAAGCTTAAATCATCTACAGTGTGAGTGTTCTTTTACGTGTTATCTGTTTTATTCTGTGTTATATATATATATATATATATATATATATATATATATATATATATATATATATATATATATAGGTTGTGTTTCAAACGTAATTAACATATTTAGAATCAATTAAGTGAGACTATTTTATTGCTTTTTATTCATGGTAATAGCGTTTAATATTTATAATTTTTAGGGATTTTCCTTCAGCCGACGTATTCACGTAATGCTACATTTGAAATCGTCTGAATGGCTATATCCATTAAGACTGAGTCAAAAGTGGCCATAAAAACCAAAAATAAATATGTGAATCAAAATGAGGTAGTGTAATAAACGCAAGTGATACAAAATATGTTACCATGCGGAGACATTTGAAATATGCATGATTCACATACCATGAGTTGATTAAGCACTTTCAGGAATTCTTTGCTCGAGGTTTAAATCAAGATTATATCATTCGTGACGGGCAAAGAGGGTGATAAAAAAATGCTAATGAATACGGAGATTAGGGTTATCTTTACTTAGCAATGCTGATATATTCCTAATAGTAGTCCGAATGCGGAGAAACTTGATATTAAGGTGCGCAATTGCAATTCCAAAAAATATGCAATGCAAATTTGCTAAAAAAATTCCTATATCCTACAAAGTTTCAGTTTTTGTACGTCCAAAAGACCCATATATAGTATTTAAATTGAATGCATATATTGTAAGTGTATTATAAATTAGAAACTACCTGGAATAATAAAAAAAAAATAAAAAATGGGGTAAGTGATTACACTTAATTGTTACATATTTAATTTTGTGTATTTACTCTTTTACTACTTAAAGAGTGAAAAAATATAGGCTTTGTTTCATTTGTCAATAGAATGCATCCATATCAGTTCTCAATATTTATATTGTGATGTGAAATAAAAGAGAGTATCATTCTGTTCTTTTAAATGTATTTATCCTAATGAGAACGTGTAAAGTTTGACAAGCATAGTTTTTCCTTTAGTGTTTGACCTCAGAGAGGGCTTTGGAAAACTGAATTTATCTTTTTATCATATGTGAGAATTAGAATACACGCACTCCACTGGTTTCGTACAATTGTTCCAGGATAAAGAAGAAAGGAAGAATTGAATAACGGATACTCAATATAAGTAAATACTTGTAGGGGATAGGTATTTCAACAAAGGGTGGGGAATATTTAACGATTACACATTTGAATTAATGGATATGACCATACAGGCCTAGTGTTATGAACTCAACGCTATGATCCTACTTACAACCGAAGGGTATGCAACAGAAGGGGACGCAATTTTTTTGCGTAATTTAGACTCCGACAAACTCTGAACAAGGAACGGACAGCTTGCTCGAAAGTATCCCTTCTAACACACTTCCTTGACTTTTGTCCCTGAATGAGCTCGTTGAGGAATGAGTGATATTATAGTTTGCTATTTGAAGATCTATATCAAAGATTTGCGGCTCTGTCACCTAGTTAAATCATTAATGTATCTCAGACGTCGTCGTACAGTGACCATTTTGGGAATGTTTACGCTGACTTTATATTTTACCTATTCTTCCCTGATATAGAAAAAAATTATCCTTAAGAACATTTTTCATCATGATGCCTGTACCACATATACTGCACGTAAAATTATTTTTCTTCTCTTTAAACTGCCTCAGACGTAGTTTTACTTTTCGCGAAAGGTTTTCGCTTGTGATACTTTCCATTTATAAAATTATATTTTTTACCGTCCAATAAAAAACTTTAATTAACTTTACTTACAGAAACGACCAAATTTTTTGCGGTCAACTGTCTAAAAGACTGATTATACTTGCTATTCTATTAAAAATGAAGTTCTTTTATATTTGTGCCAGCTTTAATAAACACACTTTTTATAGTTGAAATGTATGACGAAAAGCACAGTAATTTTTCGCGATATTTAAGACTAAAAAATTTCGTTCTATGCTATACGTGCTATAAATTTCAGAAACGGTTAAAACTTATTCCTGCTGAGGGCGTGTTCAGGAATTTAATCATAAGTAACAGTGATTCAAATGATGTTTTACAAAATATTTCTAGGTGTAACACATGCTATTATGCTGCATATACATGCTATATGGCACAGTATTAGACACTTGGAAAATTATCTACAGTTTTATTGCACTTTACTGTTTTAAAGTTAGAGGCACACTACGCATAACATCACTACGTACATGATGGAATAGGATGGCCCCATAAAAAAGTGCATGAGGACTTTTGCGCAAGAGCACGATTGGCCAAATGTAATTTAAACCCACCATAGGTATTTTTTATGAAACCAAAAACAGTATTTGTAGGAAGTGGTTTTTTAGAAAGCATTGTAAATGATTCACAAAATATATTTCAGTTTAGCGAAAGCCATCAGATGTAAGATTTTATTTCAAGGAGCGAATAATAAACACACCAAATAAAAATTCTAAAGAGTATTTCCCAAATAATTCTTAGCTTCAACTGTTCATGTGAAACAATGTTGAACGGCGGTCATGCATATATTCTCAATTCGACCATTTAAAATTAATAATGTTTACATTTTTGTTAATATGTTCAAAATGACGTTTTACCAGTGACGATTGAATTGGAAAGCTCCAGGTAAGTTTTGGGATGCAGGTGCGTTTTGACATGCAGATCGAGTTTAAAACTCGAAACAATTGAACACTTTAGCTGGAAATCAGGCGAAAATGTGAATCTGTCCAAAACCAGTTCAGAGAATTTCACTTCTTGGCGCGCAGCCACGAGGGAAACTTTAACTTTATTTAAAGACGGACACAATGATGGTTCGTGGAATTTCAAGCGCCCATTCTGTACCTTTCCTTTACGAGTGTGGGATTGAGGGAGATAGGGAGTGAAAGAGGGGTGAGAAATAAATGTGGAAGTTAAAAGGGAGGGGCTTATTCGGTGACATTTCCGTTTTGACTTTTATTTTCTTGTGTCTCCATTCCCGAAGAAAGAGTGGACTCAAGTGGGGGACCCCGAAGGAATGGGGTGGTAACGGGGGTGGGAAGATGCCCCCGGTGCATCGTCTCAAGAGCCGAGAAAGACGACGGAAACCCTTTCTCCCTCTTCCCCTCATACACACACTCTCGTTTCGTTTCATTCCCATGTCTTGTACAGTTTTTCCCCCTCTCACACCGGAGGGAAGAATAGAGTCCCTTTCGGGGGCGATTTTGTCATAATGCGGCAGAGGGAGGGTTTTGGGGAGGGGGCGGGGATGACGGTGCGGGACGGGGGTGGAGGGTGGAAGGGGGTCGGGGCGTTGGATGGGAGAGTGCGCGCGTGTGTGTGTGGGGGCGATGGTGCGTGCGAAAGGGGGAGTGAAATAGGATAGGCGAATGTGTCGCGGGTGTGGCCAGGTTTTCACGTTGGGTCTGTGGGAGGGCGAGGGAGGAAAGGACTTCAACGGTGCCCGAGGCGGGAAGAGTAAATCTACATCCATCCAAACGATCCCCTTAAAAATCGCCACTTGCGTACACGGGAGAGTGCGTCCAGTCGATCGAGGGATTTTTTAACGAAGGAGGCACAGAATTTTGGAGGAGTGGATACTGAGATGTAGTGGGATGAACGCTGAAGGCTGGGATAGAAAAGATAATTTTGGGCAGATGAGGGAGAAGAAGGAAGAATGTAGGTTTTTAGGACAGAATGAAACCAGGGAAAAGAGCGAAGAAATGAAGGAAGAATTTATGTTGGGAGAGGATACAAACACTGAAAACCTTATGTAATATTTCTTGTTAGTAAACCTCAACAAGGTGGACTACCATGATAATTATGATTTATAAACTATTTTGGAAATTGTGCTGTCACTTTAATAAAATGCGAGGTAAGTCACACAGTATAAAAAGATACTCTCTTATACTGTCACAGAAACTGATTAAACGCAATTCTACGCACATATACGCTGATATACAGGTATGAGGGTATAATCAGGAAGACGAAACAACAATTGAGCAGTTAAATGTATGCAAAAGTATGGAGATGGGGTGGAAATTCTTAGGGAAAGTTGGTTTAAGGGTTGAAAAGGTGGTGGGGTCCCAGATGAGAACAGAAGTCTATGTGGAAGAATCCGAGGTGGAATGTAAAGAGGCGAGGTCAGATCAATCCAAAAAGTCAGGAGCCGCCGAAATTATTGTACTTTCCCAGTATTTTTCCTTTTTGCAATATTGTCGACATTTCAGTGCAACTCGTCATATGCAAAAGAATGTTTTAGATAGTTTTAATTGTTTCAAATAGGATTTTATTTTCCCTCCGTACTTAAGTTTAATGATTATTCGTATTTTGTTAAATTCAAAGCTAGTCACCGGATAGGAGGTAGGTCTTGTACGGTACCAAATACGAGGCGTGTTCATAAAGTAAGGCCCGTTTGATCACAGGAAAACATATACTCATATGAAACACATTTTATTAGCACTTTTAGTTAGCTACAAACCTACTTCACTTATCTACATAATCGCCGTTCACTTCTAAGCATTGTTCGTACCGCTGCACCAGCTTCTTTAACCCCTCTGCATAGAAACTCGCCGCCTGAGGGTTGAACCAATCGACAACGCCATTCTTGAGTTCCTCTTCGGTTTCGAAATGTTGTTCACCGAACCACTGTTTAAAGTGCAAGAAGAGGAAGTAGTCGCTAGGTGCAAGGTTTCATCATCTCCATCTTCTTGGTAACGGCCCAAAAACTCTCGTCCACTGGACATTCTTTGCTCTTTGTGGTGGTCGGTGAGCATTTTCGGTACCCACCTTGCACGCAATGTGTGGTATCCGAGGTTTTCCGTAACAATATTGTAGGCAGTAGTGCGTCCAAGTTGAGGAAATTGTTCAGCCAGGCCATTAATTGTCAATTGACGATCACGTCGCAGTTTTTGTTCCACTTGCGAAACAATTTCATCGGTCAGAATACTGGGCCTACCACTTCGCTCTTCGTCATGAAAATTTGTTCGTTCATTTTTAAAATCACAGCACCATTGTCTAACCTTTCCTTCACTCATAACTGTAGGTTTATAAACTAGGCATAATTCCCGATGAATTTCAGCAGCCGACAATCCTTTTGCATACAAGAATCGTATGACAGAACGCACTTCACAGCTGGCGGGATCAACGATTGTCGCGGACATAGTTGTTTGCTTGCACGGATAAGCAAACGACTTCTGAAACAAAATAAATGCTGCTATAGCTTCTCAATGAATCAGTTGATGGCGCTGCAGGAGCAAAACTGTGTTCTGAAGCGCCAATATTTAAATATAAGCAAACGGTATTTACTTTAAGAATACGCCTCGTAGTTTTTAAGTATCGTCACTGAGTTTCTCAAGACTGATTTTTTTTACCGTTTCTGTATTAATTTCTTTTTTTGTTCTTCACCCTCAATTCATCCCAGAGTGCATTTTACTTATAATATTTAAACAATTTTGATTTAAAATTTTCGTTAGAAAAAAGTAATTCATTAAAGTAGCTTAAACGAGTGCATGGGAATTTAATGAATACAGCCATTTCATCATTTTCTCTTCGTTTTCACCTATGATAAAATATCTTTGGCCTACTAATTCCTGCAGTATATCAGTACGATTAGAATTTTTACAGGGGATCGCTAACGTTCATATATTGCGTGTCTCGAACGTTTCTAGTTACATTTTTTTAGCAGTCGTGAGAAGCTCTCCGTTTGCTCATTATAATTTTTGCATCGAATCGGCATGCATCAATGACTCACGTACTTTGTGAAAGGTGTGATATTATCCACTTTGACACATCGTGACCGAAGGAGAGGGGACTGCCATCCATGACACCGCGGATGGTACGGGTCTTGTCAAATAAATCAACGCAGCAACCCCCTTTGTTTTAACCGTTCCCGATGCTGGATATGATACTCTGGGTAAAATGGTTTGACAGTAGCCTAGATGCATTGACTAGTGGCTGACATGTGTCACTCCTCATCCTCTCCTGCTAATTTGTCTATTTGAGAGTTTTAACCTTCGTTCAACTTGCCTTCACGCAAGCAGACAACAGGTCAACACCAATAGAGTCCTTCAATGGCCGCAGGTTATATTTGGCGATTTTCACCCACCCACTTAATGGTAAGGGTTTCCTGTAAAATGACTAAGCAGGGGGAGGCTTTTGCAAGCAGCGTGAGTCATTTCATCGGTGAGTCTCTCATAACGTGACTGAGCGTGGCTGGGGAGGGCTCGGAAACGGCAATAACAGTGAGACCCTATTAGTGGACGACACTCTGGATAGAAAGGTAGTTCGCCGACGACACGAGAGGCATGATATGCCGGACCCTTAGGAGGAATACCCGCCAGCAAACCTGAAATACAACGTGCGTTCGACTATGAAAACGTGCATTTGCAGTAAAAACCCTCATTAGCAATAACAAGTTCATTCATTCATTTAATAGGAGTTTTAATATATACTCCTGAATAAAGTATCAATGGGAAAGTTATATCAGTATGAATCTTGTGCTTACAATCTTGAGAATTAGGCCCTTGCAATTAGTATCAGCGAGGCTAGTTACTATGTCGCATATGGATATGATTATTCTAGTTAAACCAGGAATTTATCCTGATTTTCATAAATAGTAAAGATTCGTAATACGTCTGATGAGTATCATTACTAAGGTGACATGAAACTGTTAAATTGAGTTCGCAAACTGTAAGTTATAAGAGGGGAATCCATTAAACAATTCATTAATGAATAGCCTTAGAGTTTTAACTTATGACAATGCAAATCGTAGAATGGCATTTCATTTAGACGAATACAGCGTAATATTTTCGTCACATGATTTTTATGCCTAATGAAATAACTGAATAAGAAATTTCCATATTATATCATCTTAAGATTGGGGAAGGACTACCACCTCAGGTGTTTTACTCTGCCAACAGAGAACATTTCCAACAATCGTTTTACTCTTGAACACTAGGTTAATATGGGCATTAAGTTAAATTCACAAATATAAAATAAAACATCAAATTAAAAGTTGTTATTTCAATTTAAAATTTTTCAAATATTTAAAAGCATTAATTTTTATTAACATGTGATTTTTTGAGATTTTTAGTGCATACGCTGTATTTATTCACGTAAATGAAGAAGTATATCACTTAATTTATTTCATAATATACCGACATAAATCGTAAATAACAGGGAAAAACACGTATTTGTTTGAGAATATTACTTAAAAGTCTTAAATATTGAGTATTTTATGACTGGAAGAGTATAATTTTCGATGCTTTTGACTAGCAGTTTGTGAAAAATGTATAAGGCTGCCTGCAAAATACAAGTTGGTACCAGAAGCTATCGGGGCAATACAAATTCACTCTACCCTTTTTGTGTGAATCGGAAAGGTGAATGATCGAATAGGTCGTCCAACTGTTTGAGAAAAAAGCGAGGCACCAATGCTATCTCTCATTTTCCTTTTGGGAAATTCCGTTGTACCTCTGCTGATTTTTATTCGACAGACAAAGTAAAGAATGGGAAAGGAGTGTTTTCCCGAGGCACTGAAGGCTAGAAATCTATAGATGGATGAATAGACTCCTGTGGTTGAACGCCAGGGCCAGTGGCAGTGGATTGGCCGTGGAGTCTCAATTGTTCGTCTCGTTTGTTTGTCGCTGTGGAGAGACCGCAGAAATCGCTGAACAAACCCTTTCGCCCACCTGCCGCCTTTACTGCAATGTACATGCATTTTCCCCGTCATATTTATTTCCTCTTCCACCGTCGTGCCATATTGACATCTACAGCCTTTCAAATATGTCTGAGAGGGCGACTGGAAGAGTACGACTGTCAAAAGCTCTCGGAAACGACCTAGTGTAATGACGTTCTTGAGATGCCCAATCTCGTGAGGTGAAATCTTTTGCTTTTATTTGTTTGCTGTACTCCTCCTACTACGTTAGACATGAATGCGATCAGACAATAAGTATACATTTGAAAAACATTATTTGGGGTAATAATTTGGAAAGTTCCTCTGGAATATCATTTGAAATGACTTTTAACGAAGCGGATGTCGAAACACGGGTATGGAAGTTCATCACACTGAAGCAGGTTAGATTTAAATCTCCAGAATATTAAACGGCGAATATTGCTCCATTTATTAACCAGGAAATGGAATAATACTTTTAAAAATTTACGAAAGGAAGGAAGTATCAGTTCCTGATAATAAAAATTACTTATTGAAATACGCCTCAAGGAAAAAGAAATGGTACCTACTTGAAAATAAGTTTAAATATATATGAATCAATGAAATTATCGTAAATTTACATTCACGGTCTAAATTTAAACGTTTGTAGTGAATTATTTCAAATAAAGTTACTCAACCGAAAAGGAGGAAGTTAACAGTCGTTTGAATGAATATGTTTGTAAGCGAAGGAATTTAAAATGTCCAAATTAATAGCAAATCCTGGACTGCTTTCGTAGTTATCGAGAGATCAAGAATAAGGAAGTTTATCGAAAAAATAGCGAGCAAAGACATTATAACGTGAATGAAATGAAATGGCAGTTTGTATTCATCATCGCCGTGATGAAAAATAACTGTAAGAAAATACCCATTTTAATGAAAAAACAATTCAGATTTTACTCTTTATTTCTTCATTGTGACCGAATTACCGTAACAAGGTAAACATCATAATTTGCATATGCGTCAGGATCGTCAAATTGCTAGTAAATAACAGACTTTGGGTTAGCGGAAAATGGTAGATTTAGGTACTCGCTATCAGAAAAATGCAAATTGATCACATCAATCAATATTTGTCGCGATACTAATAAAACTCAAATGTTAAACCATAACCTACATAATATTTTCGATTAGCACTGCAGTCTTCACAGGAGTGAATGGTAAGGAATACTATGACATTAAATTTTAGCGATACGTAAGTAAATTACGACTCTTTTGTTTACAAATCTTAAATGTAAATTAAGGCGCTCAGAAATGCTACACACTTTAACTACTCTAGATGTAAGCATTCATAGATATTATTTGTTTTATTAATATTATCATACCATTTGCCTACCATTTACACGCAAATAAACTCTTTTTCAATTCCGCATACATTATACCTCCCTTCATTCCATCTAACTCACCCAATCTCTTCCTCCCGTTCGTTACCTCGCATGCCTGATTTTCTTCCATACATAAAACATTAGGTGTAACCATTAATAGTATTTTTATGGTTTACATTGGTTTGTTTTTAGCCGGAAATTTTACGTAGAAAAACCGAATTATTATGTGACTTTGTATGTGGGGGGCCTTTGAAATAATTCTTTTATATCAGTCTAATCCTCTGATATGATATAAGATCCAACTTAGGCCTTCGTTGCTTAAAGTATTCTCTAATGTTATGTTCTCATATGAGTGGCTGTGGTTGACTTGCTCTTTCTGCAACTGCTTCAATTCCTTGTTAAAAGAGACCGTTTCTGAATAAAATGCGTCAATTGAAGATGAATCAGAGCCATACCTTACATTCACTACCCTTGGGTTCACCTCCAAGAGGCGGACTCCCTTTTTCGCTCCCAAATTTCCGCATTGTGCCTGATCCCACAGGGCAGAACCTCAGTACTCATAAGCTCAGGGTAACTAAAACCACTTTAATAGCAGAATTAGATGGAGAGCACAAAATACAACGCTGGACCGAAATAAAGAACCCTAGGAAGACGGGGGCAGCTCAATTAAATGATGATTCCATCGCTGCTTGCGAAAATAGCTGTGTTTTCATGGAGTTCATATGGATGGTTAGAAGGGGGGTGGAGAGTACGAGTGATGTACCCGTCGGTTCCGATAATGCTCACCGATCCGAAAGGGTAATTTAAATCGCCAAAGGACGACAAGAAAGCGCTGTCAAAAAGGATGCATAAGAGAGATCGAGTGAAATATGAGAAGCATAGTCATCGCGAACGAACCACTTAAATGAACATCCATTCCTAGACAGCGAGCACGTGACGAGAGCGAGTTAATTAATACCATGGAATTAAAGGTTTTATTTCATTCTTTAGAAATACTTCGTCCGGTTCCGTTGCCGGGAGAGTTTTTAAATTAACGGTGGATTTTTTTTAATATTCGCATGTATTATAAAAAATACAACCACCCTGGGTGAATTTCCGAGAGAAATTTAGATGTAGATGTATTCCTCCCGCCGGTCGTAGCAGCGGCGACCCTTTCGCGAGTAGCCTGTCATAATTCCTCTCGTCCTACCCCCCCCCCCTTTGTCCTTCCTCCTCTTCGTTTCCCCCTACCCGCACCCATGACATCGTCAAAGGTCTCTGCGTGCGAATAATGACTCTTTGAAATTCAAAGAACTTCGGGGACACTGCCTCCAGTGCAAAGAGTTTTCGCCAGCGGAGAGCAACGACTAGTTCCCGGGGATGATGATACTAACGCAGCGGCACCGAAGCCCAGTTCATAAAAAATCAAATCTCCTCTGCACTGTCCTACCAAGCTCTTTCTTATGAGCGAATGACCTCGTTCTGGAGAATTGCTCGGGAGCAGTTTACAACTTAAATGATATATACACCACAGTTGCACGTCGGTTATCATTCCCCTCTTCGGACCCTAATCGATTCAGCACAACCAACACGCTGTAGTTGGACGGAATATTCCATCCCTCAAGCCGAATGCTGAAAGGGGAAATATCTTTCCTCAATTCCGACGATTAAATTAACGTTTTAGAAAGCACAGAAGATGTTAGTAGAAAGGAAGAGTGTCAGAATGATAGGAAGAAAGAGGAAACTGATTAGATTTAAGCCTAAGATATTAATTGGAATGAATGAAGCTGATTAGAAGAGATAGATCACTTTGATCACCTGAAGCAGATATCAAGATTTTGGTGTGGTCTTAATTTAGATGATTTTTCAGAGTAATAATGATTTTTTAGGGAAAGAAAAGTGAAAATATTCAAATCCATTTTTGAAGAGATTTTTCACAAATCAAATGATGGTAAATTAGATTTGCTTCAAAAATGAAGATCCAAAAAAAAATTGGGACGATTGAACACGTTGCTGCCACTGTGGTAGGCCCATTTTGTCACCTTTTCCCCTACGTAGTATAATTCCGTTCCCTGCTGCGCGTCTACCACCACCCCTCCTCCCATAAGCTTCGAACGTCATTTCTGAGCGGCTCCTAATCCTTATTGGCGTAATTAAGTTACCTCGCGTGCTATTCGAAATCATCAGCCACGTCGGTATGGGTGCCATGGGGTCGCCGACCGGCAGAGGTCGACTGCGTGACGCGAAGCGAATGACGAATAGGATTTGCGAGCAACGGGCAGTGAAAAAGGTTTGTGCCGTGGATCAGTTATGAAGCCCATATATTGCCAATGTCTTTTTGTGATGTAAATGGCTTTCCCATTAATAATATTTTTCTCATTAGGGCCTGATACGTACCGTATTGTTTATGCTGCCTCACAATATCTGCGTGGGTGGCTAAGAAATACTTTACGAAAGCAAATTAAAGAAATCTTTCAGAGAAAAAGCGCAAATTTTAAACCAATTGAGCATGTGTGTAAATATACATTCAAATATAAACATTACACACAAATATAACATTTTTTACATTCCCACTTCCCCACTGCCCGACTAGCACAATAAATATAGACAAGAGCAGAGAACCTCCCATTTGAGAATCAGAAAATGCACCATTATGACAAATAATAAAAATGTTTCCCGCGAAACCAGTTCTGATTTTTAGGTTTGGTGTTTCAAATAACTTAGCAAACTTTTTGAATACGAAACAGGAAATCGGGAGTTGGAATAGGTGACGGACAAAAACGGTGACGTGTCACGTGTATTCATGCCCCGTGGTTTGTAAAGAGGATGGCAATAAATAAAGATCCATGTAAGCGCGTGTGTGTGCATATATATATATATATATATATAAACATAATATAAATGTATATATACATTATAAACAAAATATAAATGTTATATACCATATGTGTGTATATATATATTTATATATACACACACACATTATTTATATATATATATATTTATGGACCGAAAGGAAAACAAATAAGGAAGTACAGGAGATGGTGGGTGAGGAGAGGGGTTTGTTGAGAGAAATCCTATGGAGGCAGGAAAAATGGATGAAAGACATGTGGAGCGGTAGTGGAATGTTGAAGAAGGTAATAGAGGGGAGAATGTTGGGAAAACGAGGAAAGGGCAAAAATAGGATAGCGATATTGGACGGGGTGAAGGGAGGAAAGAAGTACACAGAGATGAAGAGGGACCTGATGTAGAGTAGGTTGCTGGATTGGGTTTTGTTTGGAGTTACAAAATGTTAGTTTGATAGTTGTGTCCATCCAAAAACCTACC